>JAEAOA010002072.1:1360000-1565000 GCA_016746295.1 Potamilus streckersoni
TAAAAAGTACCAATATCATCAGCTCAGTAGTGTATTTTACTATACTGCTTATTGCGCACTGCATATTATACTCTGTTTTATTATGTTATGCGGATGCGGGAGGTCGTGGGTTCTATCTCCGGTCGAGTCATACCTAAGACTTACAAAAATGATACTAACAGCTGCTTCGCTTGACGGTCAACATTAAGAGGTCAATGTTAGGAATGGTCAGTCTGTTTTATTCTTTACAATTAAAATAAAATATATTTTTTATTCTTATCATTTTAATAAGAATATGAAGCTTGTCATGTCATTTTTGTTTGTTCTGTGTGTGTGTGTGTGTGTGTGTGTGTGTGTGTGTGTGAGAGAGAGAGAGAGAGAGAGAGAGAGAGAGAGAGAGAGAGAGAGAGAGAGAGAGAAGTTTAAACATTTAACAACTTTGATCAGATACACTGCATCTTCCTTTGTTACTTCAAGATGTTTCTTCTAGCTGTTCCTCTTTGATATTTATTCCTTATATGTAGAAAAAATAGTTCATTCAAACTCAGTTTTTTATCTACCTTAATCTTCATTACGTGTTGGATTTTGACGTTTATCTGTAGCTATATGAATTGATTCAATTGACTCTAAATGAAACCAAAATAACTCCGTACGAGAGAGAGAGAGAGAGAGAGAGAGAGAGAGAGAGAGAGAGAGAGAGAGAGAGAGAGAGAGAGAGAGAGAGAGAGAGAGAGAGTACCTTAGGAAATGGTTTATAGATTTTCAAATTTTGCCATAATGAAGAAACACTTTGAGTTTTAAAATACAAATGGTTTTGCCAGATGAAAGGATGTAGCTTTCGAAACCTATTAATAGAGTGTCACCCCAATTATAAATGTAAAGCATCATAACGAAGTAGACCCCATTTATTAAAACCCAATTTGCTATCGGCCATTGTAGAACCTTGAGGTTTCTTTGTCTCCTTTATATATATATATATATATATATATATATATATATATATATATATATATATATATATATATATATATATATATATATATATATATATATGATCCTTAGCTAGATTCTATATTAATACAGAAAACATTGTCTTTAAAGACGTACTAATGAATGCTGATGTTTCTATGGAAACTCAGAAATTATACTTATAATTTCAGACAGACAAGAGAATATTATTAATTACTAAAATTAAAGTTTATCAAGTGAGTTTATATGCAATTAGAGAATGGTCAGACAAACAACCTAATTATTCAGTAGCAAAACCAATATTGTAAAAGCAGTTAGTTACTTATATGTGAGATTGTAAAAAGGATAATGTGCGTAATTTCTTAGAACACAACGATGGTCAAAGTTCAAGGGTTCACGTGACTGCACCTTTTTTAGATGGGTCTTAAATTTCGTGTTATAGTTTCATAGTACAGCTAAAGTAAATTAATATATTCAATAGATTTTCTTAAAGTCCTTTCTAAAGGTGAATGTATGTATCAGACAAAATGTGGCGGTTGCTATCTGCTGGCGAATCTATGTATCAGCCGAAGCGTATCGGCTACAATCTGACGACAAATTAATGAATCAGACGATTTGTCTCGGCTACAATCTCACGACAAATTCATGGATCAGATGAAGTGTAGCTGTTGCTCTCTGAGATAAGTCTATTTAGTAGTTTAGAGTAAAAAAAAATAAGAAATCGATTTGAGCCGAACAAAAACCACAGAAGAAACTATGCTGTGCAAAAACACTCCTTTTAAATTTGGCAAAATATATATTTACAATTTCTCGAACCAATACTTCAAGCGCATCAGTGACATACTTCAAAATCTTATCCTAACATCCAAAAATAATATGGAGTGACATTATGTGCGAAATAAATTTTGTTGTGATTCAAATTGAAACTAAAAAATTGCCCCATTAAAAGATAATACGATAGTATAAAATCAAGCAATTTTCAAATTTAGCGATAAAATAAAACCATTATTTATATTTAGTTTAAAAGAAAACAAAAAGAAGAAAATAAAAATTAAAAGCCGTTCTGAAATCCTATAAAATATTTTTGAGTTTAATTATTCAATGGTTGTATCACAAATTTTAACAAGCAAACCAGACATACCCTCAATTTTCAATTAGTTTAAAATATCAGAACTTAGAGAACAAAAACACGCCATACCTTATTTCCAAGCGTAAATGTGATGTTAAGCCGAAACTAACGATCTTCAAATGACGATACTTACAGTACAGTAGCAATTATAGTCGTATACGCATGTACGTTTGCTTGACGACTTTTGGAGTCTCCCGCTTTCGCAAGAGACCAAAGAACCCACCCGATGCCGCTCTCATGTAGCGGGCCCCAACCTGCTAAACACTCCTACAATTACTGATAAATATTTTTAGGAAATGCCTTATTCCCTGTTGTATGAGTTGGTAGTTGTACATTCCCCCCCCCTCTCTCTCTCTCTCTCTCTCTCTCTCTCTCTCTCTCTCTCTCTCTCTCTCTCTCTCTCTCTCTCTCTCTCTCTCTCTCTCTCTCTCTCTCTCATAATAATATGATCTCGAAAAAGAGATTAAATTCTTAAATCCCTTTTCCAAAATTAATTGAATATTGTGTTGCAACGGACGACCCTCAAGTTAGACTCTGGTGTGATGTGGCTCTCATACGTGGTTCCAGCAAGCTTCACGCATTTCCAAGTATTGATAAACAATTTTAGGAAATACCGTATTCACTCTCGTAATTGTTGACAGTGTTGTATCCATTTCGTGTATAATTTGCTAATATTTATGGATGTAGAGAACAGATTTGATTAAAAAAGAAGGGTGCTGACTAATATTACATTAGCCTTTGTTACATTTGCTTCTTACACTGCATTCTAGAGTGCAAGTAAATTTTTTCCCCTATTACTTCATGTGTGTTTTGATATGATGGACTGTCTAGAAATGCATGAATATACATAATATATATATATATATATATATATATATATATATATATATATATATATATATATATATATATATATATATATATATATATATATATAAATACATAATGCTCCAGATTAATGAACATATGCATCATAATACGATTACAATATCAAGACGAATCCGTTTTGCGGCAATACAATTTTACAATATCTGGGTGAATATTTTAATGAGATGCTTTTGCAGAAGCCTACGACAAAAAGTCGCTATCTTGTCTGCAAGGTTACCGTCGCAAAATAAAATCGAATGAACTGATCTGGTATGTCACTTGACGGGATGTAAAACATAATATAATGTAGTGTATGAAGAGAAAATGTTTCTCGAGGATGCAGATTTGTAGTAAGGAATACGTGATATGTGTGTTGTAAATCCTGTATTAAAATACTGACATGAAACGATTAATTCTCATTTGAAGTTTTAGTCAATTTCCCCTTATTCTGATCCAGTATTTGGACTGGTTTCCTATTTATTACCCAAATAAAGTAGTGCTTACAAAGACGGAATATCATTAGTATCGGTATAACTTAAAACATAATCAAGCGTTGACTTTGTTAGATTGAAAATAAAGCATTAAATGTTCACCCGAAAATGTAGTATAATACAATTACTCTTTTGAAGCTTGACAAAATGCATATATTTTTAATGAGAAAACAGCACAAAACTCATAACGTCAGAAATATTATAAAGGCATAAACATCATCATATTGTGTCACGATGTTTTAGTTTTGTGTCACGGAAAGGCTCCAAAGCCAAAAGCACAACAGTTTACTAATAGCGTTATGTTACGAGTATATGCTCTTAAAAAAGCAACTTAAAAAAGTGTAAAGCAACACACTATTTAAAATTCCACAAATAGTTTATTGATCTATTTCCCTATGATACAAGTTGAAAATTGATAAAAAAGAGAATATGATTATTTTCGAATTAAATTCAAAAATAATGCTCGAATTAAAGACAAAAGTCCTAAATAATGCAAATTCTGAATAAACATCAACAAAAATTCAAATTAAGCCCAACGCTGAAGTTGCTGACGTGCCTTTGACGACGTGTATCTTGTTCTTGTACCAACAGTATTTTCACGAAACGCGGTATTTACTATAAGTCCCAGTATATGTCGCTGCCCAAGAATATCATACTTTGTATGAGCACTCAGTATTTCCTAAGAAAAACCGGTTGAATTGAATAAATTGAAGAAATAAATTCCAGCCCAGATGAACCTCTGGACACAACCATAATACAAATTGATCTTAAAGTACAAACAAATAATCTTTCCAGTGACAAGTCCTCTACATGTGCTCACGTCACAATTAGCATCTTCCTCCTCACCCATCCCAAATAAGCCAAACAAGCAAACAAACAACAAACTATTGCCTAATTTAATATATCTTTCTGGACACTTCTTAATGTTTACAAAATAAAATGTTAGTTATAATTAGAAAATATGTTAGTAAAATTATATTATTCAACCTGGACTTTGTCAGGCACGCCAAGAAAATTGTGAAAGAATTCCAAGAATCTAGGCCAAGACTAACATAAAGATATTTCTTATATTAATAATGATCCTGATGATAAACCCATTCGCACGGATTATATTTTAACTATGTACTAAGTCTTTACATAATTTTAGTAAACATAACAGTAATTCAGGTCAATTGAACGTGAACTTGATTTTGAACAAGTTTAAGTTCAATATACGTTGTTACAGTACAATTGCATATAATGAAATAAAAACAACAAAAATAACTAAACTAATAACAATGCAAATTAAATATACATAACAAGTACAATAACTCCAAGCTATCTGAGTATTCTTTAACGCTCTTAAATCAAGTATAAAAAGTCTATGCACCAAATTGTAATTAAAGTGTATGTACCAAATTGTAATTAAAGCTATCAAAGAAAGAAAGAAAACAAATAGTCATAACAATTGATTCCTGTACTAATTAAAACTGCAAATTAGTAGAAACTGCAGACAACGGCAAATTAAATAAAAGAGAGATCGCATATTCAGACGTACCCATCGAGATATGTTTATGAAGTTGTTCTATGAAAAGTGAAGATAGTACACGGTTTAAAACATAAAAAGTGCTTGTTATCAGAGAAATAACTTACAACAGCAATCACCAAAACACGATGCCCTAAATAATATATAATATTTGTGTTTGGTTGCAATTATGAAACTTAATTAGAATAAAAATATTGTTTGCAGAAAGATTATTTATATGTTTGCTGATCTAGTCTAAACAGTTATTCTGTTAAATAATATTCCAGCTGGAAATGTACTTGATACGGTAAATAGGTGTTGGAAATGAAACATCCTAACCTTATTTTAAAAATGAAAAATTTCAAATGATTTGTGCAATAGAGAATTTAAACATCAAAATGCTATATATCGTAAGACGTTTACCGTCTTCCGAAACTAACATAAATCTGGAGCTTTACTTTTACATTATTGATCTTAAGATAACATGACTTTATCTTGAATAAATTTTGATATATGATTCTTTATTTATTTTCACACGTGAAAAATATATCCTGAGAAGGTGAAAATATAAGATTTCCCATCATACCATACGACGCTTGACTTTGTGTGTCCATAGAAGATATATATGCAGGAAAAAAAACAAAAAAAAAAACGAGCAATTTATTAGCTAGAATAAACAAATAGAGAGTGTGTTGTATTTCAGACATTGAAATTGAAATTTCTATCAATTTAGCTCCCTTGAATTCCATTACGACAATGATAAAACTGCAATGCGGAACTTGACTTGTTTTCTTAGTTGATATTGATATATTGTGACAGAAGTAACGAATGGTCAATTTACTAATTACCTAGAATAAAATAAAAAAAAAACGAGTGGAATAACAGGGTTAAACTGTTTAGGTTTCCAGTAATATAAACTTAAAGGAAATGTTTATTAAAGTGTTAGTGTATGCTGATCATATCTAGTATATGTTATTTTCTATGTTAATAAATATTTACTAATGTTTTTAGACATAATGGAGTAGTTGAATAAATAGTATTGTATTCTCGCCAGTGTACAACTGGTTTGATCTGCGATTTCAGGGTACAGCTGTACAGCAAGCTTATTGTTTTGTATTGGGTTGCTGTTGGTCATAAAAAAAACTCTTATGTTCTCTCTCTCTCTCTCTCTCTCTCTCTCTCTCTCTCTCTCTCTCTCTCTCTCTCTCTCTCTCTCTCTCTCTCTCTCTCTCTCTCATGAAAGGATGTTATTTGCCTTAATCTTTGTGAACTCTTTCTCAGTCTGAACGTAACTTCCTGTCATATGTCTACTTTGCTTGTTCAAGTGATGTCCAAGTATTGATATTCGTATCTCGTGGCAACGTTTAATTATTTCGTTGCCAAGATTGTCAACGCGAATGTTTGAATAATTAGTTGTTCATCTTTGAAAAACTACTTGGTCGTTTGAATAAAATATTGGTATTTATATTGATTCACATAACATATTCATTTAATGTACATATGAAAGTAAGAGTTTGTTATCTTCAATAATAAACAATACAATTGGTTATCTTTGTGAAACATCTCAATAAGAAAGTTGCGCTTAACGTTGATTTCGTCTTTATGGTATCAACAGTAATCGAAAACTTTTTCTTGTTCATGACACAATTATGAGGGAATGATTTACAAAATGTAGGTACGGCAGCACGTGTAGGGCGGTTCCTACTAATGATAAACATTTTCCGGATATACCTCATCCCTTTTATTTGAATGAATATCAAGCACTATGAAGCGGACACCTTGCAACTTGACCTACTCGTCCTGTTAGTCAACATGAGATTTATTTGTTTATGATATGCAATAGTCGCGTCACCCAAACTTTGTATTTGTTTTTGTTTCGGCCTGGCTAGATTGTATCTACATAGAGAGGTGCTGCTCCTTGATGATAGATTACACCATGTGTAATTCGTACTAAGTCAATCACTGGAGGAAGTTTCATAATTGACGATATATTAAAGTACACATGAATTGATCTAACAATTTAATTCAAGAGTAAAACTGGCATTTTGGCGAATGGAAATTGTCATAAATTAGTTTCATTATTACATTTAACTTAATCAATGCTTACAGCGCCGGAAAAAAAAAACAACAACAAAAAAAAACAAGCATCTGGTGTTCTTGTTTTTCGCTCAATTTGCTTATTACATAGGCCTTGAATTAGCTTTTCATTCTATTTGTGATGAAAGTCGATGAATACCATATCAAGTAGGCTATAAATTTATAATAGTACGATCTATATCCCTATGTGAAGTTTAACAGCAAAGGATTAAGCACTTTAGCGTCACAAAAATATTTTCAAATACGTAATTATCATAAAAGATAAAAATCAATGAAACATGAAAGGAACTAGCTATAATTACTTTTTTCCATCCAATTTATGTCATATATTCGTGCTAAAGTCCATTTCAATCGTTCAGTGAAAATAGGAGATGTGTTTTTTTTCTGCACTACGCACATCTCTTTACTGGAAAACTGGAGACACGGTCTACAAGGAATAGTCCTGCTTTGCTGACAATTGCAATATAATTGGGCACTTTTTTTGACAGCCCGTTCTTCAATACACATTTTATCCGGTTTATTGTTTTAAAGGATGTTACACAGACTGTTAAGAATGAAACAGAAAGTGTATAACTCGAAATTTAAAGATACACAAAGGCCAAATTCGATATTGAACTGCATGGGGGCGATTTCTTCCTGTGTAATAATACAGCATAGTAACTGCGACTAAAACTGTATGCTCCTAGGATAATTAGAAGTTTAGTAGCTAGGTCACATTAGCCAAACCTTCGTCCGTATAATGGGACAAAAAAATTATTCATTTTTGGCTTTCCGCCTACTCAGTATGGACTCATGATTCGTGAGTGGAAATTAGAAAGTATCTTTTCATATCTTCGAAAAGTACACTAATCCATGGGAAATGCAAAATTAGAGGTAGAGAGTGCCGAACAATGAGAATGTCCAATAGACTGTGTGTGTGTGTATGTGTGTGTGTGATTTAGATTTTTAATGTAGCTTTAACATTGTTTAAGTCATATCGCTACGATGTCTGCAGTGTGACAGTTTTTTTAGTGATGTCTAGCACTATTGCATCATGTCACAGACGTGTGGCATGATGTCCCACACAATCACAATGTCCTGACACCAGGACGACCAGTCTTAACACTAACTTCGTAATGCTGGGCGCCAAGACAGGCAACTGTTAGTACCAATATTTTTTTTAAAGTGCTTAATATGACTCGGCCAGGGTCTAAACCCGCGACCTCTCGCATACGAGGCGGACACTCTAACCACTAGGCCACTGGAGCGGTTTCCAACAGACAGACACACATATATAGCTTTGGATGGAATACAATAAATATGGATAAATGGGGACATATTAAGATACATACATAATTCGCTATGTTTTCTAATTGATATTTATGTGATACTGATTCAGATGCTAAGCTACAGATATAATATACTTTAAAATTTAAATCTTAATGAAAAAGACCAAAGCGCCTTATCTTGTTCGTGATTCTTTATGAACAAGGTTACCAACCCCTGTAACATCTTGTCACTGATAGGGGCCTTATCGAACATGAAGATTGTTGGTAGACATGAATGGTCTTGCAGATATCGACACCCACACATATATCCAAACGGCAGATGACAGACATGCACGATATTGCAATTACTCTACTGAAAGAATAGAAATACCAGAATTAAAAAATTCATGATAAATTTTGAAACGGAATAGTTCATGTTTTCTTTGATTTTCGAAAACTAAAGTAAAATGGAACATAATAAAACGTATGGAACAAAATCATAAAGACAAATACCGTATTGTAAATGTCAATTATATCTTGTCCTCGGAGCTGGCAATATTGATACGGCTAACGGTTCAAACTAGAACAACGAAATTCCATGTACTTATTTTAAAGACCGTGCTTTATTTTCTCTGAGTTAACACGATTTAACATTCCTTGTAGAATTAACTCTTTTATCATAATATTATCTAGAAACATATTCAATAGCAGTTTTTATGGACGGAATCAAAAAAGTGGTTAAACAAATGTATATATATATATATATATATATATATATATATATATATATATATATATATATATATATATATATATATATATATATATATATATATATATATATATATATATATATATATATATTATTTAAGTGTTTATGCGAACCTATTCGGTTTAGGCATATGGAGCCAGTCCAAATGAAACTGAAAGATCAGCAAACATGATGTAATATTTATTGACCAATCAGCTGTCTTGAGTGATTAGAGTGCTCTCCTCGGATGTGGCTGGAAACTGATTCGAACCACAGCCGAGTCATGCCAAAACTTATAAACATGGCACTAGCAGCTGCATCGCTTGGGGCGTAGCAATAATAATTTAGTATTAGATCTGGTCGTCATGGTGTCAGAACAATGTGACAGGGCAGGATATGGTGCTAAATATATGTGGCATGATATCCCAAAGCTAGAAGTCAATAAAAACTGCCAAACTGCAGATTATCTTAGCGATAATTATTAAAGCTACGTCGACAAATTTTAATAACACACACTCATGTACACCGACACAAGTAGTGAAGGGGGTTAGAATAGAGACAATGGGAGTTATCATTAAAATATGGTCTCCGGCAGAATAGCGACAAGATTTATAGCGACAAATGGCACAGCGGAAGGAATATAGCGACAATGGGAATTTTGTATTAGCACACCCTGGGCTGGTATAGCGACAAGAGAAATGGCCCAGGTGGCATAACGTCACGGTACTGGACACTTGTCAACAGTGTAGCAATGTGTAAGTACTGTGACGTCAAGCATTCGTCAAGTACTTTGACATCAAGCGTTCGTCGTGTTAGTGAATGTAGTGAAATGTATGTTTTATAACTCTTACAGGCAATTTGTTATTGAAAAGTATAATCTTTTTGAGGTATGAAAAGTGGCCCTGAAAAGGGCCTTTATTTATGTTGTTAACACCAGTTCGTTGACATACAGGGCATCTCACTGATCGTCTTCTCTTTCTCAAACTTCTTCTTACTTCTGGTCCGTAAATGAGGACTCTCTTTAAGCACCCTTGTCTTTCTACATAAATCCTTCGTTTCCAAAAGGCCGTATCAGTGATCTTGATAATAGCCCATGATGATCTGACATACATGGGATAGTCCGGGTTAAACAGTATCGATGATACAAGGGTAGATGATTCTACTTTAGCCCACATTTTTTGTGTGATGAGAACAGGTGAAGGGAATGAAGTAAACCGTGTGTATTTATAGAAGATGAGTGGATCGAAACGGATTGAAATGGTTGACCAATCTCAATACGTGTTATAAAATTCGGTCACTTCGCGGAGTCTGTCTTCCAATCCGAAGAGAGCTGACTGTGACGTCACAATTCCTATATACGTTCACTAGCGTTCGTGCGAAGTGAATTGATGCGACATGGTTGGGTCAAACATGACGGAACCTAAGAAGACAATGACTTGGGGTGCGCCGGCTGCGGAGACGAAAAGCCATGGCATAGCAGCAGCTACTAAAGTGAACACAGTATCACTGCCCGAAGAGGTTGATTTCAACTGGGATTTAGTCGATTTTTTCTCTTCGCAAGAATTTGTACCGGCACCAGTAGCTTCACCAATATCTCCTTCTTTACCACGCGTCAACGATTTTAGACAAAGACAAAAAGAAGAATTAGAGAAATTTTTACAGCAACAGAAAGAGGCAGAAGAAGCATTTTTGCTTGAACAGCAACAGCGAGAAGAAGAGGCAAGAAGGAAACGACAAGAAGAAGAAGAAGCAGTAAAAAGAAAGCAAGTTCAGGAGAGAAGGAAAACAGTGAAACTCAAACGGTCACGATACTCTTGGATATTTTAGCGGAGTTAAGAAGTCTGAAAGAAATGTATCAGACTTCTTTATTACGTCCGAAGAGAAAAAGACCTTCCCGAGCCAAGCAGACTAACATTGTGACTACACCAGAGATACCACCATTAGTAATTTCTACTCAATCATTGACAAGAGCAAGTCCACAAGTTGGCCTAGGCCGTGGCAAAGGCCTAAGGCAATTAAAGCGAATTGCATCTCGTTCTTGAGTGTGTTCTCAGGAAACAAAAGACTCAACAGTCCTTTTCAGGGTCACTCACTACTTTCGAAAAGAAATAATATTCATTTTGCCAAAAAAAAAATCAATTAAAACTTAAAATCCCTTGTATCAACCTAGTATGTATGTATGTATGTGTGTGTGTGAATGTAGACTCTTATTCTAAAAAATTAAAACCAGGAGACACTTATGTTTTCTTTCAATCTGGTGTATTCTGGTACAATTCTTTACAATTCAATTCACAACAGAACACAACACTTCTTTAAAAAAGTTCATAGACTTCTTCTTTGTCTGTGTTTGGTTCACTCTCTCTGTTTTTTGAATTTCTTCACTTTCACAGTTTCCTTCTCCTCCTCCTCCTCTTCCACTTTCTCCCTTTTTTCTCTCCTTCTTTTCTTCTCTTTCTCAATGTCTCGGGGTTCTTCCTTTTCCTCTTCTTCCTCCTTCTCCTGCTCCTGTTGTTGTTTCTTATGGCACTCTGTAGACCAATGTCCTCTCTGTTTACAATGATAACAGGTATCGCGACTTTTGTCTTTTTTGACACTGGTTTTTTGACGGTCTGGACATTTTGTAGCCCAATGCCCTTTATTCTTACAGATATAGCAAGTATCTTGACTTTTATCTCAAAAAGAGGAAGAATAGTCCGTTGGATTGTCTGGCGAAAACTTTCGTATGACACCTCGTAAAGCTCTAATGAGAAGTTCGATTTGTGTGGGTTCTTCCATCGCACTGGTCAGCTTGAGAGCAAAATGAATACTGAGAGGGGAGACAATAGTCCTTTATATATGCACTGATTTGACATGAATATATAAAGTCCTTGGTATTTCAAATGTAGTGTTTTCACTTTTCTCAAGCAAGATGAAACGATCGCACGATTTCAGTGAGAGAGAAAAAGAAAGTAAGAGGCAGAAACGTGATTTATCGCCTCACACAGTAGCCGAAGTCTTGGCTCAGATTCATGCCAGTGATTTTGAAGATGAGATGAGTGAACCAGAATCTAAACCCAGGGAGTCTACAGCAAAACAAAATAAAGTACCAATAGTAGACCCTAAAAATTACTATCACATTCGAGAGACGGACAAACGATCCTCTAGAAAATTTAGAACTACAGCCCACACGTACACGGTGAAGTTTAAAGATTTCAAGTCCGACGTACCACTGGAGAAAGCAGAAGAGTTCATCACTGATGTGTGGGATTCTTTGTTAACGAATCTGAAACAGCAATGTGAAGCCAAAGAAGACGATCGCTTGAGACTTTCCAGTCATCACGACAATTTGAAGTCTCCCGTATGGATCGAGTTTAGCAGTCCATCAGAATTGACACCTTCCAAAATCATCGACAAAATTCAACACTTGCAGCAATCCAACGACAAGTTTCACATCACCGACGGAAAAGTGACACTGTTCATGACCCAAATTTCTCTTCCCCAAGGGACGGGACATGACAAAAAAAGTGCTATTGGTAGACAACCTTCGCAGCATCAAAAAGAATATCGTCCAAATTAACAATCCTCAAGACAAAATGTGTTTAGCCCGTGCCACCGTAGTGGGACGAATGTATGCCGAAAAGAATAACACGCGAGAATGGAAAAGAGCCTGGAAAACTGTTCAACGATCGTACCAAGCCAAACAACCAAGAGAGGCAGAACTCCTATTACAGCAAGCGGGACTACCTAAAGACACACCCTGTGGCATTCCTGAAATGCAAAAGTTTCAAGACGTTTTGGCTCCACGTTACAACTTAAAAGTGTATCCTCAAGAAGTGCGCGGACCTCTGTTGTTTCGAGGCAAAGATTTCAAAGACGGAAAATACATTCACATCTATCATCCCGATGAACATTTTGATGCCATTACCAGTATCACTGGATTCCTGTCCTACAGTTATTACTGTCAGAAATGTGACTATGGTTATAACAATCGAGAGCAACACAAACATTGCGGATCAAAATGTGAGGGATGTTTGGCCTCTAAACCCTGTTTGGACGAAGGACAAGAACCAGTGTTTTGCTCTGCTTATCAGCGAACGTTTGTCAGTCCTGCCTGTTACCAACAACATTTGAAGACACAAGGTTCACAGCGGAAATGTGCATGTCAACTCCTGAGATTGTGCCCTACTTGTGGACAAACCATACGTACCAATAATACCAAGGCACACGTCTGTTCAGGAAAGAAAAGATGTCACATTTGTCACCAAATGGTGGACTTGGAACACCAATGCTGCATTAAATAATACCATTCTAAATATGAAGATAAAGAAGAGGCCCAGAAGAAGAAAGGCAATTTCATCTTTTTCGATTTCGAATGCATGCAAGAGACTGGTATTCACATTCCGAATTTCTGTGTAGCTCACAGAGCGTGCGAAAAATGCATCCAAGAACCTATCTTGACTCATTGTCCTCACTGTAGCAAGATTCTTGGTGGACGTGAAAAAATCTTTCGAAGGTCGAACACATTGACCGATTTTGCCCAATGGGTCTTAGACCCTATCGGCGAAACGTGGAGCCAAGAAGATATCAAACGTTACGGAGATTGTCATCGTTATGCCACAGTCATGGCTCACAATTTCTCGGGATACGATGGACAGTTTTTGTTGAGATTCTATACAGAACAGAGTACCGAACGTCCTAAAGTGACTTTGAACGGAGCCAAAATCATTTCCATGCAAGTGGGACAAGTGCAGTTTAAAGATTCAATGAGTTTCTTGACCATGCCTTTGAGTGGCATGCCTAAAACGTTTGGCATGACAGAAATGCCAGAGGCTATTTTCCTCACTTTTTGAATACCGAAGCCAATCAACATGCTGTTCTACCTCATTTGTCTGAAGTTCACTACTACGACCCCGACAACATACGTACCGAACAACGAGAAGCCTTCTACGCATGGTACCAGAGTCACGCTTCGGACGCTTTCGACTTTCAGGAAGAAATGTTAAAATATTGTCGTTCCGACGTGGACATTTTACGGCGTTGCTGTGACAAATTTCGAGAATTATTCATGGAGCACGGAGGAATCGATCCCTTGAAAGAAGCCTGCACCCTTGCTAAAGCGTGTTCCTTAGTGTACCGTCAACGATTCATGCCTGAAAACACCCTAGCTGTTATTAGCCCTCAAACGACCCATTTTGTCAAACGACTATGCTCGGTTAAAGCACTACGCTGGTTACATTACTTGTGTGACAAGGAAGAGAAATGGATTCAACATGCCCGCAACGGAGGAGGTGAAAAGACCATCGGAAGGTATTCGGTAGATGGTTGGGACTTAGAAAACCCTCAGATCGTGTACAAGTTTAACGGTTGCTTATTTCATGGATGTCCTATCTGTTATCCTCAACGGAGCACTAAAAATCAGTTTTTACAATGAACCATGGAAGACTTGTACCAGGCCACTTGTCAACGTCGCTCGAAGTTAGAAGAGCAAGGATACCAAGTGATAGAAATGTGGGAACACGAATACGACCAGCAATTGAAAACCGTTCCCGAGTTTAAGCGTATCGTGGAAAGTTGTTACAAGCTGGCGGACCCTCTGAACCCAAGGGACAGTTTGTACGGAGGACGGACGAATGCCACCTGTTTGCTGTACCAAGCCGACGAGGAGAAAGGAAAAGAAATCAAATACTTAGACGTGTGTTTTTTTACCCATACGTGTGCAAGTATTGTCACTTTTCCGTAGGTCACCCACAATTGCTAACCGAACACATCGACTTGGACAATATTCGACAATACGAAGGATTGATCAAGTGCAAAGTCTTGCCTACCACGAATTTGTACCATCCCGTGTTACCCCATCATTGCCAAGGAAAACTGATGTTTCCTTTGTGTCGCACTTGTGCTGAAACGTGCAACAAAAACCACCCTTGTCAGCACGCACAGGAAGAACGTGCCTTGACGGGAACATGGGTTAGTGTAGAATTGTTTAAAGCTCTGGATCTGGGATACCGACTGTTAGAAATGTACGAAATTTACCACTTTCCCAAGACAGAAAAGTGCCATAAGGGTGACGAACCTCAAAAAAGGCATTTTCTTAGACTACGTAAATGCTTTCTTGATAGTGAAGCAAGAAGCCAGTGGCTATCCTTTCTGGTGTCACACTCCCGAAAGTCAAAAAAAAATTCAAAGAGAAATACTGATAAAAAGGAAGACATCACTTTAGACCACGTGGAAAAAAACGAAGGAAGGCGATCGTTTGCCAAAGTGATGTTAAATTGTTTATGGGGCAATATGGCACAACGTCCGTGTTTACCCAAGACGGAGTATTTTTCACACCTTTTCCGTTACTTCCAGATGATTCACGACAAAACCAAATTCATAAAACACGTGGACGTCGTTCTTGAGGACTTGCTCTTAGTTAATTACGAAGAAGAACCAGACTTTGTAGAAGCCAACGAATTTGGAAATGTCATCATTGCGGCTTACGTGATAGCTCATGCTCGCTTAATACTGTACAAATCTTTAGAACTGTTAGGAGATCGTGTGTTGTATTTTGACACGGACAGTTGCATCTACATTAGTCGTTTGGGTCAAGAGCAACCTAAAATCGAAGGAGACCGTTTAGGAGCCTGGACGGACGAGCATCCAGAGGACAAGAGTCTAAGTTTTGCCAGTGGCGGTCTCAAAAATTACGGTTAAGAATACAGTAACCCACAAGGAGAAGTGTACACGGAGTGTAAAGTGAAAGGATTGACTCTCAATTATCGCACCAGTCAAGTGGTGAACTTTGGTGTACTCAAAGAAGCCTTGCAGTCTGGTCAGGATGGAAACTTTAAAGTGACCACTTACCAACCTAACAAGATTGTGCGTTTACCCGGACATCAAATCGGCAGTCGACCTTTGGAAAAAGTCTATCAAATTGTGCATCAGAAGCGAATACGGCTTCCTAACCACTTTACCTTACCGTACGGACACGCTGATATCGGTCAGCATACAAAAAGAGACAACGTTCAAGATCAATAGTTCATTTGGACTACCAAGACCAAGAGAAAAAAGATGAATCCTTTTACACATCAAATATCCAGCAAGAGTAAATTTGAGTGCGATGCTGTGCCTTGCGATGACGTAGATGCTGTACGCTGTGACCCTAGCGATTCAGTACCACATTATCGTCATGAAAAGTTTGCAAAGACGACCAAACTTATCATGGAAACGAGTGATAATGATGGTATACGTGTCAAACCTGACGTACACAAAAGTGATGCCGCTCGTCATTGTATACCTTTTCACATTATCTGCGGATGTCATCCTTCACAACAAACGCTTCGGTTACCACCCTACGGATGTCAAGTAAAACTGAGCAAACTTCTGCATATCTCACCTTACCCTCATCGAGGTGAATCTGCACAATGCGAATATTCGTTACCTGTGCGTCTGCCAGAATACTCTGATTATGAAAGTCGGATCCAAACCTTTCGAGGCAAATGGCCAAAATATCTGGGAGGACCTACCTCCGAAGAATTAGCCAGAGCTGGATTTTTCTACTTGGGTGAAGGGGATAACGTCAAGTGCTTTAGTTGGTGCGTGTCACTTCACGAGTGGGAAAAGAAAGATTCCGCTTACCTGGAACATGTTCGTTGGTCTCCAGATTGTCATTACGTACCTTTAGTGGGACCTCGTCCTTTATTCAAATTCAACCATATCGAGTAAGAAAGTAGCAAGATGGTTAGGAGTCCAAGGTCGGGTCACCCCTAGACAAGTATTTAAACCCGACATCAAAATTAATCTTCAAACATTACCGCTAGAATTGCAAGAAAAGATCTACAAGGACATTTGGCAGAGTCTTGCTAGTGCCAAATCTCAATTGGTGACTGTAGAACTTTTGTGTCGAGTAATTCACAGGAGGAAAGTGAAAGAAGTCAACCAACAAGTTTGGTGTCACTGGATCAAAGTTGTGTTCATTCTTCTTTGTTTTCGCTTTAGACCATTTACAATGGAAGATTTTATTAACATTCTGGTCCGTTATCCTGAATGGCAGTGGAATGAAATAACTCACTACGTTCAATACTTTCGCTCTAAGAGAAGTGTTTAATACATGGTTATGGATTCTTTTCAATAGAATATTCGTGGTTTACCTGTGGATTTGAGAGAGTTGGTCAAAATACAAGTCAAACGCAAAGAACTATTGCATCCGTTACGTCACCGATGTTTGAACCACTGGTACCTCAATGCTATAAGATTATTGATTCTGAAGAAGGTGTTCAACTGGTCAGACATTAATCAACATCAAGTAGGATAAAAGTGTATTGTTAGTAGAGATTATATTTACTTCCAGTTACATTTACTGAATCGAATTCCAGAAGACGAGTTAGAGAGTTACCACAATCTTGTACAGAATGTAAACTTAGTGGAAGAGGAAACTTCTGATCGATTGGTCGTGTGTCAGTTAGTGACTAAAACATTTGGATTCAAGAATGGAATAATACGACTATGTTTGTGCAGAAATTACGGTTATATGCTGTCGAAAAAAAAGTGACTAAAACATCGTTCTACCATGTCAAAACCGTTATCATTGGTGATACAACAGATTCCTTGGAAGGAGATCCATGACCATATTCAAACAGTGGAGGATTACCATTGTCTTTTACGAGAACTGTGTCCATTGAATTGGGGACGACGTATCGTGTGTGTCTTAGTGACTTGCTTTCTTGGATTTCGTTTGCCGTCCGATGATTTGTGGACACTTTAAGAACAGTACGTACCACTCCAAAAAACAAAATATGATAGTGATGCCTTTAAATGCTCACGAGAAACTCATTCTCCTGAAAGCTTTGCGCTTTCATCTGGATACTTCTAAACCTTTACGGGAAAACAAGATTCGTCAACTTTTAGGTACCAAAGAGGTGTATGAGGATGTGTGTGTAGCTTGTGACTTACACCCTCACTGGACAGATGTACGTGACTGGAAAAGTGTGGGTTTTGAGGCTTGGACTAAAGAAGTGACTATGCCCGAGATTTGTAATCCTGAAACATTCAAACGTTCCGTGAGAAAGTCACTTTTAGTTCTGTGTTAATGACAATACCAGAAGAAGAAGAAGAAGAAGAAGAAGAAGAAGAAGAAGAAGAAGAAGAAGAAGAAGAAGAAGAAGAAGAAGAAAAAGAAGAAGAAGAAGAAGAAGAAGAAGAAGAAGAAGAAGAAGAAGAAGAAGAAGAAGAAGAAGAAGAAGAGTCTTTCACGGAGGAAAACCATTCTCTTCAGGACAGGACAGTCCTTGACATTTCCGAAAGACCATTCCAGGAGAACCTTTTTGTGACAGTACCAAACCATGTACAAACGTTTAGAACAATACACACTGTCCCTAGGACACTACAATTGAATGACAAAAAAAATGTTGTAAAGTAGAAACTTGTTTATATTCCACGATAGTTGTGTTGATGAGTCTTTTATTCATGTACCTAACCATTTGGCTATTATGTATTTATGTCTTTCGTGTTATTTCATTTTAAAGTCTGCAATAAACGTGTCCTGAAAAAGTATAAAAACTCTTGTCTTGTTTGTCATCGTGTTACACGAAAGTTGACATTTCTAACACTACTATGGCTACCTCTACTCTCTCTGCTCCCTCTTCCTCCACTTTCAAAGTCATTGACGAACATTCAGACCGTGCTAGTTGGGATACCTGGTATCTTCGACATCCTTTTAACATGCTCATTGCTGGACCTAGCGGTTCAGGCAAAACAAAATTTGTCAAACGTTTGATCGAACATAAACATCATTTGATCAATCGTCCACCTCAACGTATCGTTTGGTGTTAGAAAGAGTGGCAATCCGCGTACAGCCTTCTATGAGAAAGTCAAGGTGAATCCATTGTGTTTGTGAAAGGCATTCCTGTCGAAGACGACGGTATCGTGTTTGACCCTAGTCAAACCCATTTGGTTATTTTTGATGACATGTTAGGAGAAGACGAAGAAGAAATTAAACTGTGGTTTACACGCAAAGGGCATCATCGTAATGCCAGTGTCATTTACATTACTCAAAATTTGTTTCAACAAAGTAAAGCCCATAGTAACATCAGTCTCAATGCTCATTACGTGGTCTTGTTTAAAAATCCTAGAGATAAATCGCAAGTGCAAGTCTTAGCCAAACAATTAGGAACACCTTGGCTAACTCATGCGTACGAAGATGCAACTCAAACTTCACACGCATATTTACTCGTGGATTTGAAACCCACTACCCCCGATTATTTGCGATTTCGTACCCATCTGTTTCACCACTGGTGTCAAGACGGAGGACCTGTCGTGTAGTCATCCCCGTCGTCGACTTAACCATGACCAGCAAAGAAAAAAATGTATAAAAACCATGGTTACTTGGATTCTGTGTCACACATCGTCAACATGACGTCCATTCAGTCTCATCTTCCCGTTAAATTGATTCGTGCCTTGTATGGCATTAGTCGCGAGAAAAATCCACAAATACGTGCTCGTGTCGTAGATGCCAGTCTCAAAGAAGTCTTACGATGGTTTACAGTGACAGCACGTCAATTACTGCAAGGCATCATTCAGATTCCACATCAAACCAAACGTTTTTCTTTTGTTGACAAAAACAAAGTATCCTTGACGCAACTAGCTGATCCTCGCATTGACACTCAAACCAAAAAGCAAATCATTTTGAAACCAGGAGGTAGTGGTTCATTAGGAGGTGTCATCATTCGCTCCCTCCTAAAATGGGATCCCAATGTACCCAAACCTGTCCCCAAGAAACAAGTCACTCCCAAACGTACCCAGAAGAAAAAGAAAAAGAGCCACGGTAGCAAAACCAAGTCACCACCTCAGAAAAAGAAAAAGAGCCACGGTACCAAAACCATGTCACCACCTCAGAAAACGAAAAAGAAAAGTCCAACGAAAACAGTTTCAACCTACAAGAGAGCGTCTCCAAAAATGTCTTCTCCAGCCGTAATACCATCTTCCTCTTTAGCAGCAGTGGCTGTTGCTCACAAAGTACCTGCCCCCAAAATCAAAGTGCAAGAGAGATTAGGTGTGTTACAAAGTTTACTGGACTTGTCCAACCAAGAATTGGCTCGATTTAGCCCTTTGCAAACTCCTTCACGACGTGTGTTGCCTGTCATCAAGTTGATACGACGTAAAGACAATCAGTAGCGACGCATTTCGGTATAAAAAGACCTGAGGTCCATTTTAACATCAGTGTTTTTTTGTGCTGCTAATCACCTCAAGATGACACCACCATGAAGTGTACACCATCACCATCGCCGTTCTTCTGTGCAAAAAGGAAAAGGAAAATGAAAACGTCAGTCACGTCATCCTAAGAAACGCTTAGTTCAGCATCGACGACACCTACAGAAAAGACACAGTCGTTCCAAGAAAAAAAAGTCACCAAAGAGGAAGTTTTTTTCAATCCTATTCAAGCCTTCAATCCTTGCCTACATATTGATAACACGATGAGAAAGCTTAACCAATTTCTAAATGAGAGACAACAAAAATTGATCAGGGAGAAAGTCCATATGAATAAGGGACTAACAAGGACGAACTATGAAATTAAGTGGCTGCCCTGTACCCAAAGATGCATCCACGTTATCATTCTCCTGATCCAAAAGGAAACAAGACAGTTTCGTTGTGCTAAAAAAGGATAAAATGTCATGTACCCAAGTGATTGACGTTAGTGTACTTTTTGGTGTCTGCCCTGGAAACAATTCACAAAAAAATGTCACCCTCCAAAACCCATTCCTCTTCTACACCTAAAGGAAAGAAAAGAAAAGGACTACCTCCTCGTTTAGTCAAACATTGGGACATGTTGTCTGTCCTGTCCAAAGCTCCTTCACCCATGCGAAAAAACTCATTCAAACCGCCTCGAAGGACGTCATCGATACCGTGTGCGAATGTTGTCTGAATGTTTTGAAAGGCACGATTCCTTTGTCTACACATCAGAAAAAAATGCTTAGCCAGACATCGACACGTTCTTCGTCAAATGATCCAAAAGAAAATTCCTATTCGTCAAAAGAAAAAGATGTTGGTGCAACGCGGAGGAATTGCTATTTTACCCCTGTTAGCACCCTTGTTGGGAAACATAGCACAACCCTTGTTGCAAGGAGTAATGAGAACACTTGGAACTATCCTGGGAGGACAAAGATAAAAGGAGAACACTGGAGTCAAAAGATCCCAGACGTGATTCTTGAAATCTAGTGGAAGGACGAAAACTGACTTTAGTCCCTTACAAACGATGGATGGAATACCATCGTTGGCAAGAATAACGAACCCCACAATTACCTCCAAATCCTCATTTGACCGAAATGTCCCAGTTACAACAAGAATTGCAATCGTTGATGGATCGTAGCGATTTGTCCGAAACGGAAAAATCTTAACGGTACGGTCAATTGTTGCAACGACTGCAACTCTTTCACCAAAAAGCTTTAGACGAAACAGCTGTATCTTCTTTGAAAGATTTGAAAGCCTTGATGAAAAGTCCATCACAACCACTAAACCCAGCGGTTAAGACAGAAGCAACCCCACGGATACCTGAAGAAGAAGAGGTACGAGAAGTCTTTCAAACACCATCAGCAGCTCCTCTTCCTAGTAAAATTGCAACGTCCTTGTTGACCCCTTCCCCTACACCTCAACGAGAAGAACTTAAAGCTTGGGTTAAAAAGATGATGTCCACTCCTTCTTCGACAGAAGTAAAAAAGAAAGAAGGGAAACCAGAAGTGAAAAAAGACAAGAAAACCAAAGAAATTCCCTTACCACCACCTCCAACACCATTACCAAAACTACCTTCCACTTCGACTCCTGTGGCACATCGAACACGTAAAGCCGTTTCCAAACCACCCTCTCGCTCCATAGCGAAAAGCATCAGCGAAGATTGGATCACTTATTAAAAAAAGAAAAACAAAAGAAAAAAGAAAAAAATGGAGAAGGTCTTAGCTAGCATTTACTACGATCCATCTTATCCAGCTGGCTATGGAGGTGTTCAAAAATTGTATCGTGCTGCCAAAAAAAAATAAAATAAAAAGTGTCCGTTTACCTCAAGTGCAACGATGGTCACAAGAACAAGCTACGTTCACCTTACACAAACCCATTCGACGAAAATTTTCAAGAAGTCGCACCCAAGTGGAAGGTATCTATCATCAATGGCAAACGGATTTAGCCGATGTCTATCATTTGGCCACCTACAATCGTGGTTACAAATATTTGTTTTGTGTCATCGACGTCTTTTCTAAGTTTGCTTGGGTCGTGCCTTTGACTTCCAAATCGAGCAGTGAATTAGTGCAAGCCTTGAAACTAGTGTTGAAACAAAGTGGTCGTCACCCTCTTCGATGGCAAACCGACAAAGGTACCGAATTTCTAAACCAAGCATTCCAAAAAGAATTGAAGAAACGTGACATTCATTTTTTTACCACCGAGAATCCCGAAACTAAAGCCAGTATCATGGAACGTTTTCAACGCACTTTGAAAGAACGCATGTGGAAATATTTTACGCATCAACACACTCTCAAGTACATGGACGTCTTGCCACACCTCGTTCAATCGTACAACCAATCTTACCATCGGAGCATTGGACGTGCCCCTCAAGAAGTGACTCCCGACAACGAAGTGACCGTCTTCGAGCGTCTGTTTGGTACGTCCCCCTCAGTCACTAGTTCCAAGAAAGGTAGACAGTTAGCCACAGGAGATTGGGTAGGCATTGGGAAAACCAAACGTACTTTCGACAAAGGTTACTTGCCCAACTGGACGACCGAATTGTTTCATGTCACTGAACGAGTGCGTGGTCGTTATCCTCCCGTCTATAAATTGGAAGACTTGAACGGAGAAGTGTTAAAAGGAACGTTTTACTTACCCGAGTTACAACGTGTGACCAAAAAAGAAGACGACGTATACGAAATCGAAAGCATTCTCGATCGAAGAACACGAAAAGTGGGAAACCGACGTGTCAAAGAAGTCAAAGTACATTGGAAAGGATATCCATCAAGTTTTGACTCTTGGATTGACGCTTCTCAAATCATTTACTATAAAAAGAAATGACCATCATGGTCTTCAACGCAGACTCAGTTCCTACTGTGAACGCTCCTTCCCCCAGTTCTTCTCTGCAAGATCTACAAAGGCAACTCTTGTGGGTGTGGTGTGGAGAACGTGTGCCCAAAACGCAAATCGTCTTTTTCTGCCAAATCTTTGTGGTGTATTGTGTCATCGGTGCAGCCATTGCCAATCTAAGTTTACAACAAGGAGACAAACAATTGTGGACTATTTTACTCAGCAGTTGCATTGGTTACCTTCTTCCCAACCCGTCTCTAAAATATTCCTCTAACGGAAACAACAACAACAACAACAACAACAACAACGGGAGTCTGGTGTCCAACGTCAGTTCCAACATTCATCCTAACCATCCTCTTTTAAACACTTCTCTGACCTCCAGTGACTCCTCGAACACTAGAACTGTGGAATTATGAACAACCAATTTTACTTAACCTTACCCAGTGACAGTTCTATGGAGGTGTTTCCCAAAAACACTTTGTGCTGTTACACGGCCAAATTACCTCAGGCCATTCAATTTGATGACGAAGCCCATTGGGAAGTAGCTTTGGTAGAAATGATTCACCCTACACAAATCAAAAACATGTTGAAACTCAAAACACTGTGTCCGTAGAAGTTGAAGACGAACAAGTGCAACAGGTCATGGATGAACGCAGTGATAAAGTTGACTTTCCGAAAATAAAGAATCCTACCCTCTAATCGAACCACATATATATTGAAAATTCCTTCAGGTTATTTTTTTAGCGGCCAACGTGTGGTGAACGCCCTTGCTGACAAGTTCAATGTCATGTTTGAAAAAGCCTTGGAGTGAACTAAAAAAGTGTCAAGATTGAGTACCACAAAATATCTCGTCGCCTCCTGATGAAATTTTCACATGACAAAGTCTTGGCCATTACATTTTGTCCTGAATTGTATCACATTTTAGGTGGAAACTCCGAAATGATCAAGAATCATCCAACCAAAATGCCACTCATAGGTAACAATTTGGATTTTGCCAAACATTTTCATTTCCCTGTAGTAATGAACCAAGGACTGAATTTGTTTTTTGTATACTCCGATGTAGTGGAGTACAACGTAGTAGGTCACACCTCTGCACCGTTACTGAGTGTCAATCCTTTCCAAGTGGATTCTGCCACGGCTGCTGACGAAGGTGGAAACACCTATCACGTTCACCGTGAATTTGTATTTCCTCACTATTTGCCTATCAGTAAGTCGTATTTTGACACTGTAAACATAACTATAAAAGGAGATCTGGCACAAAATATTCCATTCACTCAAGGGAAAGTCACTGTGAAACACCATTTTCGAAAAAGAGTACTCTAAAAAACTTTTTGTCAGTCATGAATCCTGTGTACCAAGGAGTCACTCGACAACGAGGGCATGGTTTAGGGTATATGCTCAAATCGGTCTTTCGTACTGTGGTTTCCGTGTTAAAGCCAATGGTGACACCAGGATTGCACGCCTTGAAAGATGCTGCGATGACACACGGTAAAGAATTTCTCCACGACGTCATCATTGACAAACAAAACCCCAAAGAAGCTTTCTTACGAGCAGGCAAAAATGTTTTGCTTCAAACAGACAAAGATATTTTAGGTCGACGAGAAAATCCTATAAATGCTCCGTTTGCTGCTGAGTCAGGCATTCCTGCTTCTCTGAGGTTCTAAAAGGGACAAGGCAGAAAAAGACGACGAAAACACCCTTTCAAAGTACTTCATACTCTCAAAGCTATAAAGACTAAGAAAAGAAAAACTGTTCGAGACTTAGACATTTTTAATTATTAAATTGTAAGAAAAAAAATCAACAGAAAATGATGCACCGAGAGTCTTGTGCCTGTTCCAAGTCGGAACTGGATCTGTTTGCCATGCCACCCACTCTGATGACCATGCAAGAATCCCAATGGGTCGAATTTAATCCCGTTTCCTCTTTGACGGATTCCGCTCCCATCGAGTTTGAAATCAAAGGACAACCCGAAGATTATATCGATCTGAATAGCAGTTACTTGCATCTGAAAGTCAAAGTGCAAAAATCCGATGGTACCAATCTAGCAGATGATGCCAAAGTTGCTCCCGTCAACAATTTCATGCATTCCTTGTTTAGCGAAGTGGATTTGTACTTGAATAACAAACTGATCAGCAGTAGCATGGATACTTACCCTTAACGAGCTTACCTAGAAAATCTCTTGACGTACGGAAAAGAGGCCAAGAACACTCATCTGGATGCTTGCGTGATTTGGAAACCTGACACACCAGAAAAGTTCGACGAACTAGATGAAGACAATACAGGATTTGTTGCTCGTCAAAAGAAAATCGTGGGAGCCCATAATATAGAACTGATGGATCGTTTGCATTTGGACATGTGATTGCAGGAGAAGTATTTGCTCAACGGAGTAGATATTCGCCTGAGATTCAATCGTAGCAGTACGGCTTTCCATTTGATGGCTGAAGATAATGTCAACTACAAAACCAAAATTCAAGAAGACAGACTTTACGTACATCGCGTAGAAGTGTTACCTAAAGCGGGAAACGACATCAGTCACACCCTGAGCAGAACTACTGCCAAGTATCCGATACGACGTGTAGAAGTGGAAACATTCACTATTGCTACTGGTCTCCGATCCAAGATCGAAGATTATCTATTCCAAGGCAGTTACCCAAACGCTTAATCGTTGGCATCGTTAGCAATGCAGCCTTCAACGGAGCCAATAATGAAAATCCTTTTGAGTTTAACCACTACAAAGTGTCCAAAATTGAAGTTAGTCGCGATGGCAAGATTCTGTGTACCAGACCCTTTGAACCTAACTTTGACCAGAAGAATTACTTGAGATCGTACTTGTCCCTGTACAAAGCTACCGGTCAAGTAGGAACCAACACCAGTCACGGCATTTCGTACGACGATTATGCTAGAGGATATACTTTGTGGGCCTTTGATTTCACTCCAGACCAAGGCAGTGGAGTGGGACATTTCCACCCTATAAAATCTGGTCAACTGCGAGTGGAACTTCAGTTTGCAGATCCTCTACCCCACACGGTGAACGTCATCCTGTATGCTGAATTCGATAATACCATAGAAATCAACAGTTTGAGAGAAGTTATTCTAGACTATTAGACACTACGGAGGACACTTATCCTTCTTTGAAAGTGGAAGAATCAATGGAATGGGAGGATACCGTGAAAACCAATTTCAAAGACGAAGACAAAAAAAAAACGAGGTCGTGAAGTCAAGATAGCCAGAACAACATTTAGTCTCCTGTTTTGCTAAACACTTGGCAGATGAAATTGCGGAATTGGTCAAGGAAGATTGCTATGGATGTCAAAAAGATCATCCCAGTCAAATTCAACACGATAAATGTCTCATGATGAGTCAAGAAGAAAATTTGGACGAGTATCTGGACGAAGCTTGGAGTCTCATCACAGCAGAAACCGTGTTGCATGAGTGGTATAAAGGCTTGTGTGATCATTCCTGTCCTCCACTGACTACTTGAGAGATCTATCACATCGAAGCTCTCTTAGCCCAGAGTTGGGAAACCAGGCGAAGAAACGGTTACTTGTCAGAACTTTTCAAGCAAAAAGTCAGAATTGAATTGATGACTTATCATCACCTGTGAAGAAAAAAACAACAAGAGAAACAAAACAACCAGAAAAAAATGGATACCTGGGAACTTTATTACCTTTTGAATAACAGTTCGTATACTGCTTCTTGGAATCCTGTGGTGTGTGCTAAAGATGAACTACCACATCGCAAAACTCAAGACCACCAAGCTGATGTCATCAACACAGACGACAGTCATTCATCTTCCAGGAACTCACTGGGTAGCCGTGTACTTTCCTAAAGTCAATTGTGTGGAGTATTTTGATTCGTATGGATTACCACCTTTGGAAGACGATATCATTGACTTTATGAGAAGAAATGCCCAGACAACACGATTTAATAATGTGAAGTTACAAAGCAACGATTCCATGGTGTTTGGACAATATTGTGTGTATTTTCGTCATCATCGCAGTCTCTGACATTCTTTAGAACATTTAGTCACTTTTTTGATCATGACTCTTCTAGAAATGATGAAAAAGTAGATCGATGGTTTTGTGACCGTTATGGTTATCTTTTGTCTTTAGCTAGAAAACGTAGTGGACATCAATGGCCTCATGTTATGAATCAATGGAAATCTCACATGATTTCACAACGTTGTCAACCTTGTCAAAAATAATTTGTATTTTAAATTGAAATGTTGTTTGTTCCTTGTTCCTTGTTAATTCTATTCATTGTTAGTTGAATTAAAAAAATGTTGTATTTTGAAACAAACGTGTCTGTCGTTTGTTTACTTATAAAACACCCACAGTTTGAATATATGATCTTTGACTTTCTCTCTATCCCTCCTCATGACATGAGCTATCCTCACGTTTCAATAACTAAAACCAGCAGGGATGCTTTCTATCCCGTCCTCGCTTGTACCATATAAAGCGAACGGGTCTCCAGTCTGACCATTCACTGTTGACTCGTCAACCTACGAAGATGCCTTCCAGACTAGCTAAACTCAACGAAGCTTACGTTCAATTACATCGTGTCAGACTAAACCTGATACCAAAGCCTGAAGAGATAGAGAATGTCAGAGTGATCTCTATAGCCCAAGATCTCATAGAGAATGTCTTTAGAGAGGAAATTGAGAAAGAAAATGAAGAATGGACTGAGAAATACAGACTTCAAAAGAGACAAAGAGAAGAGCAGCAACAGCAACAACAACAATATCAGCAACAAGAACCAGACAAAGGATTTGTGGACTGTTGAATAGACACCAAAGACTTCTCTTTCTCTTTTTGCAGAAACAGACCTTATCGTGTAGGAAAACCTGCTGTCAGAGGGGGTTGCAATCTTAGTAAAATTCAACAAAGATTGCCATTACTCTTCGTCAAGAAAAACAATCAACCCTTTTCAGGGCTACCCAAGACTCTCGAAAAGATATACTTCCTTCATTTGCCCAAAAAAATTCAACTTTTAGAAGTGTGACTATAAACACTTCAATTTTTAGGGGTCAGTAAAACAAAACGAAACAAACAGAACCCACCCTTTTTATCTCTGTCTTGTCAACAACATTCAAAAAATTTTGACTGTGTTCGTAAGTCAAAAAAGTTAACTTGAAAACTTCTTTTAAGTCTGCGCGTTTCATATCATGGTAAAAAATTAGCGGATGTTTTCCATCACGTCCGTCTTTCAAGGATATAAACGTGAGCACACGTCAGTCTAGCTACGAGGAAGGCTATAATAGCAGATCGGTTGTAGTCGGGAAGCTGGGGGGAGCACAGGGAAGCTTATGAGCCTTTGAAGTGGACGGACGTGTTTACCAGGAGCTCTATGAGAACAAAGGAACAGAGGACAAAGAAAACAGAAGAAAGAAGAAAAGAACAAAGAAACAGAAGAAGAAAGAAGAAAGAAGAAAAGAACAGAAAGAAGACAGAAGAAAAGAAGACACAAGTAATAACCAAATTCTTTTACACACGATATATCGTAAAAGAAAAAGGCCAGGCGAAGAAAGAAGAAGACAGAAAGAAGAAAGAAGAATGCTACTATCACTTTGCTGCTGTTTTAACAGTAGCGTAGTGAAATAGGGTTAGTCAAAATGCCTTACACAGCTCACTTTGGCATAGAGCTCTTTTTAGGCTAACAACTACTTTCTTGGCCCTTGAAGGGATGATTGGAAACAAAAAATATAACTCACCGTCAAAACAAATTAAGATCACTGAAATGCACAAGGTAGCTTATACCGTCCAAATTTGACACAAACTTTTGGAACTACAGGTACGCATATTACGCAAAAACATGATACTAATATTTACTAGGAAATTTCACAACTCCTATTCATTCGACTCGTATGTGGCTTACACATGTTTGGCTATGATTGGGGATTCCAACCCCAATAGGCAACGGGCAGAAACAGAAACTTAACTTAGTGGGCGGAAGCCGGATCCATTGCCGACACCGTCAACTCAAGGAAACCATGGGAACCAACAATCAAGGAATGAGGAAAGACAGTAGGAATCGCCCTAGGCCACATTAAAACAATGTGAAAAGGTTACACTTTCAAAGCCAAAAATATGTGGACCAAGGGTAAGACAGACACAAGGAAGAGGATTTCAACCCACAAGAATAGAGGAATCAACTATGTTACCGCCCTTGGCTGGATCCTTTCCTTTGCCTTTTCCGAGCCCGGGGACCGAGACAGTGGAACTGCAATAATGCTGCTCAAAAAGGTCTGTTTTAAGGTGGGTAGAAAAAGGCCAAGCACTAGACCAAAAGCCCAGCCCTTGGGCTAAGTGCATCCCTAGATTAGCAACATTATCGAAAAGGTGATGTCCGGCTTAGGTGGTAAACCATCTAGGGGGGTTATCACGCCCATGCGCCGGGGCACAAAAAAGTGTCGAGCTCTGAGACACGGGTGAGCCCTGCCTCGAAAGGAGGGGAGGCCGATAGCTCTTTTCAGGGCTTTAACCAGTCATAATACACGAGAGTGGACACATGACTATAATACAGGTTGGCTTGGCTTGGGGGAGTCTAGCTACCCTCGAGGCTGGCAGGTTGTTGAACAGAGCGGACATGTTTTCCTTAGCTCCCGGACTTTAAGAATAATATTGGATGATTCGCTACACATTAAGGATATTACACTAGGAAAAGCTAAGGTAAAGTAAAATCTACTCAACTCTACTTAAATCCACTAAATTTATAAAAGTCTACTTAAAAATCTACTTCACCTCATAACTATAAATTAATTGCCGTTATATCACTAAAGCCAACTTGTACTGAATTTTACCACCCAAACAACTCTTACTACAACCAACGATATAAATATACCCTCCTATACAAATTTTACAAATTATTTAACATATTGAATAAAAACCAAAACTATTAACTAAAAATTCCTTTGTTCCCTTGTTCTTACGGAGAAATTCCTTTGTTCCTTTGTTCTTACGGAAACAAACACGTGGGCAGCCAAAAATATTTACTGTACAGTGGTACTACTCCACAACAATAACCTCAAACAATATACTAAAATCTACTGAAATCTACTCAAAACTACTGAATTTATAAAAGTCTAATTAAAATCTACTTTACCTCATAACTCTAAATTAATTGTCGATATACAATAGTTAAAGCCAACTAGTACTGAATTTTACCACCCCAAACAACTCTTACTTCAACCAAAGGTGTAAATATACCCTCTTTTACAAATTCTAATATTGAATAAAAACCAAAACTATTAATTAAAATTTCCCTTGCTCCTTTGTTCTCACGGAAAATTCCTTTGTTCCTTTGTCCTCACGGGAAAAACACGTGGGCAGCCAAAAATATATACTGAACAGTGGTACTACTACATAACAATAACCTCAAACAATATATTATAAATACTTAATCATACAACACCTACATGAATTTACATTAAAATATTTATTAAATAAAAATTTACATTTAAACTCTAGCCAACAGTTCAATTCCCCTATCAACATACCGGGTTAATGTTATACCAGCTTACAAATCAGATAACACGAAATACACAAACCCAAAGCTAAGGCTGCATCTGATTGACCGATAATAGCCGCGCTTAATCACAAAAGAAAACATACAATCTTGAGCTAAAAGAAGAATTGAAACTAAAATCTATACCAACCAATCAAAATTTAGCACTCGAATGACGTACACAAGAAACGCAATATTAGTACAAACGCTCCCACATAACTACTAATAAATGTACCCTATTTAACAAAATTAACGAGGAATAATTAAAATCTGAAGCATCCAATATTATAAAATATAAAACTAAAAAGAATAATTTAGATCTCTTGTAAAAAGAACCCTAGCAATTATTACTCTTTACTTTTAGTCAATGTAGCCTTATTTATAAGCATAATTAAATCATAACAATAATCATAACTATTTATAACATATATATATATATATATATATATATATATATATATATATATATATATATATATATATATATATATATATATATATATATATACTGAATTTGTATTTTAATTTTCCTTAAAATAACTATATATACTCTGAAAAAAGAATATCCCACAAACAAGGAAAAGGATTGAAAATAAAGATCATCTCTACCACGTCCGCTTAAGTACACTCACAAATTGAAGCATGAGCACAAACAGAAAAAGGAAGAGTGGCGGGTTGTTGAACAGAACGGACGTGTTTTCTGAACTCCCGGACTTTCTCACAATTTCAATAATTCTGAGAATTATGCTCACTTATTAAACTTATTATAAAATATAAAACAAAAAAAGAATAATTTATATTCATTGTAATAAGAACTCTAGCAATTACTACTCCTTATCTTTAGTCAATTTAGCCTTAGTTATAAGCATAAATAGTTAAATCATAACAATAATCATAACTATTTATAACATACATTTACTGTATGTGAATTTTAATTTTCCTTATAGTAACTATATATACTCTAATTAGTATTGATAACCATCTATAATACTACAACTAAACACATAATAAGAATAAAAATACCATAAAACATAATTTTCTTTAAAACCTAAAAAGAAAACAAAATTGAACTAGATTAGAATTGAAATCTCGGCTTTTACCATCCAATCAAAACCGACGAGACAACAACCTTATAATTTGAACCATCCAGTATTACTAAATCAAAAATGCAAGAATAAAGAAAGGATTCAGGACCTCATAGGAGGAAGGAGAGGAACCAACATCAAAAGAGACGCCTACAACAAACCATCAACAAGAACAAATCATCAATATCAAATAAAGGGATTCAATAAGCCTGTATCGGAACCCTAATAACCCATCCCCGCATACAAACATATACATAACTGCAAGCACCATACCTAGTCCATAACATAAAACAGGCGCTATGACTCATACTAGCACAAGCCTGGGTGGATCCTCACTCCTATAAGCACTATAGAAAGGATAAGAGTTCCCACCATGACACGGACAAAAAGGTCAAGGCCGATAAGGGAAAATCAGGAACCTCCCCCCTGAGCGGAGTAGACCGATTAGCGATGGACAGTCCGGGCCACGCGGCCAACTGTCCGAAAATAAGCCTACAACCTATGTCTTCACTTTGACCAGGGAGACCCAACATTAAAACGAGATTCTTTGGAAAGGCAGTCAAAATTAAAAACCAAACATTGTCAAAGCGGTGATAAATGTCTAAATTAGGTGACATACACCTAAAGATTGATTTTTGTTTTTAGAACCATATACGTACGCTAAGTACGCAAAATTCAACCTCATGTAAGTATATTCAAAATTCACAACTCAGGAACATTTGGATAATTGAATAGGTGGCTAACACATCATTGGTATAGGGACATCCGTAGGAAAAACTGGTTAAATTTGACAATAATCCACCTGAGATAAAAGTTAGGTGAACTTAGACATTGGGGGGACTTTAGTAGGCGGGGTTGAGGCGGAAGGCCGGTACGCTGTTACAATACGCAGCCAACCAAAGGGTCTTAAGGTCAGCAAATAAAGGTCAGCACCACGACCAAAAGCCCAGCCCTAGGGTTAAGCGCCTCCCTGGATAGCAATGTTATCGAAAGGTAACATCCGGCCAAGGCGGTGAGCCACCAGGGGGGTTATTAGGCCCACGCGCCGGGGCAAAAGTGTCTAGCACTGAGACACGGGTGAGCCCTGCCTCAGAAGGAGGGGAGGCCACTAGCCCTTTTCAGGGCTTTAACCAGTCATAATACTCGAAAGTGGACACATGACTATAATAACAGATCAGATCAGATCATTCGTGTCATTCTACACAGAATACAAAATGACTGGAAGTCTAGAGCTATTTACTCAGTTAAGAGATACTTGGTATTGGATCGTGGATGGAGTGCACGAACTGGAAAACTTAACCAAGAATGGAAGTTAACAAGTACTGAGGACTTGATAAAGAAACTAAGAGTAACCAGTTATCAGTTACAATTGATAACCATAGAAGAAGCAGACAAAATACGAGGAATCGTCAATTCAAAATACTTCAAAGTGGGGACCTTGAAACAGATTCTAGAAGATGTTATCCAAGCGAGATGCTTTATGGAAGATATCTTCCATTTAACAGAGTGGCCTTTTGTGAAAAAAGGTGTAGATCACATGAAGAAAGGCGAAGACAATATCAAAGAAATACTGGAAGAAGAGGTCAAGAAAATTAAGGAGACCTGGGCAAAAGAAAGAAAAGAGAAAGGAAACAAAAAGAAGAAAAAAGACTTTGAAAAACTGAATGAAAATTGGATGAAGATACAAAAAAAAGTTTAGAGATATGGGACATTCAGACTGGATGCCATACGAAGAAGAAGCAAAAAAGAAAAAGAGAGGAATTTTAGAGAAAGTTAGCCAATGGTGGAAGAAATACAGACTATAAAAAGAAGAAAACAAAGGCCCTTTTCTGGGCCACTTTTCATACCTCGAAAAGATTATACTTTTCAATAACAAATTGCCTGTATAAGTTATAAAACATACATTTCACTACATTCACTAACACGACGAACGCTTGATGTCACAGTACTTGACGAAAACTTGACGTCACCGTACTTACATATTGCTACACTGTTGACAAGTGTCCAGTACCGTGACGTCATGCCACCTGGGCCATTTCTCTTGTCGCTATACCAGCCCAGAGTGTGCTAATACAAAATTCCCATTGTCGCCTCTATTCCTTCCGCTGTGCCATTTGTCGCTATAAATCTTGTCGCTATTCTGCCGGAGACCATATTTTAATGATAACTCCCATTGTCGCTATTCTAACCCCCTTCACTACTTACACATACACACAAAGAATAATTATCTTTTATTGGGCAAAATTGTGTGAGTTATGGAACTTCCTCTCGTTAATAAATCTTTGCAGGCAGGACGGTGTTTTGCCGAGTTCCAACACAACATTTTGGAATCACTACATGCAAGGAAATAATGTTGTTAGAAAAAGTTGCTTCGTCATTATCTGTAATTATTTAACTTTAGAGATGTGGAGGATTTAGAAATGAGCGTTGACCAATTAGCACAAGAAAATATTAAAGTAAAACATTGCACGCATTTATGACGTTATCGCATAGTGAAGAGATTTATAGTATCAATATCTGTATTTACATGGAAACGACCTTCTCACACAGGAAACGACCTCTTATTGGTTAGAGCGTCCGCCTTGGACGCGAGAGGTCGCGGGTTCGAACTCTGACAAATCACATCAAAGTTTTGTAAAAACATGACACTAACAGCTGCCTCATAGGTGATCATCATTAAGAGGTTAGTATCAGGATTGGACGGCCTGGTGTCAGGTTAATGAGACTGGGTGGGACATCCTATGTCTGCGGTATGATACCTCAGTGCTAGATAATCACTATAAGCTGCCACACTGCAGATATCGTAGAGATATGACTTGAATTTTTAAAATCTTCGTTAAAAATTCATATCACACACACACACACACACACAAAGGAAACTGCAGAACACATACAAAGACAATATATCGTGTGTACCATCGATGATTACTAAGATACAAAATGCTGACTAGATTATGCTACGATTCGAGTATAATAACGTCATACATGGAGGGACGTACCTAAGGTATTTGGCATTCATCGTGTATCTTTCGTTTGGCACCCCCACAAATAAATATTAAATGTAAACACACAGGAACAATATATAATGTTTGCAAGTAGATTTTTAAACAGTACAGTGCTGTCATAAGCAAATTGGAAATATATTTTTCTTCAAAGAATTGTCATTAGCTTGAAAAATGGTACTGGTATTCCAACTCTCCCGATTGCACGCATGTAATGACTGTCAATGGCGGCAGACCGCCCCCTCACACATAACTTAGCACGATACAACATATATGTACTCTAATTCACATACATTTTCGTACACATCGGTCTTGGTCCTTATCAGCCTCCTCTCATTGATGTTTCTTCTTACCCTTGTGGATACTTTATCATTGATCTATTACTCCACTTACGACAACAAAAACCAGATCAATGCCAGCGAATACCCTCATTGAACAATTCCATTCAACCTTTAATCTTAAACTGAGGTAGATTGTTGTTCAGCCTGAATCAAACAGCCAAAATTACATTGCCGGACTCACAACCAAAAGGTACTGGATTAGAATCCTACTATCAAAACAGCCCGAGGCAGCTAAAGTTGTTTATTCTTGGGCAAGACACTTTATTCCACTAAATAACTTATACTGGAGTTGCTCCGCCGTAAAGCACAAAGCCAGACTAAAACGTTGTTCCACGCGTGCTCGTTTCAATGGTTTGTATTATATTATTTTCCATTATGGAATAAAATACAACTGTTTTATAGTATACAATCAGGAAAGTTTGAATCTTTTCATGACTTGGCAGATGATGGTTTATTTCATGTCATAATAACAAGGGATTTGCGATAAAATGTGTCTTATTACATGCTCATTTGTTTTCTCCGTTAACTTTACATTTTCAGAATCGTTTAGTATTTACCGATATTGAACACCTTCATACTGTACTCCTCGCGCTCAATTCAAACGAACTATTTTCTAACGTAAACAATATTTTTGAATGAACTAAAGCAGACATTTCATGGACTGCCACATACCAGCAAACGTTTCATAGACTGACACATATAAACTGATTTGACACATTCTGCGTTTACGTTTTTGATACAATGTTTTAGATTTAGGCTGGAAATAAACGCCAAAACAGGGTCCTCACAATAACACGCAAATTATACACATAAATTGTCTTTTTATCTGTTAATAAAAATGGCAAAAATATACTTAAAATTTTACATCCTGAATTTCTTCATAAAAATATAATTTCGTAATTCTGTAAATCTAAATTACACGAGCCATGTCATTGGTTCTCAAGGTTGATTACACATTTTGAAATTGTACTGTAATTTCGAGTTTATTCCAAGTGCAGTCACATCCTTCTTCCTGCACTAAAATGAAAAAAAAAACATTATATTCTACATCTTTTCGATATTTGCAATGGAAAGGCTTCACAATTTTCCCACATTATGACCTGAATCAGTCAATGATAGAAAAGAAACACGCAAGCTGACTTCAACACACTTCAAAACAATTGGCAGACGCTGCTGGAATCCGATGCAAATAAATTCATGTAGAAAAATCCAGACCATGATCAAAAGGTTGCGTTGAATCGACAAAAATACCAAAACGTATTCCTTCCAGATCAAATAGAAAAGTTGTTGCAATGCATATTCATTAACAATATTATTCCAAATTTCAATTTTAAGTAGATCAAACGCCATTTTCTTTCTAACCTTACGTCCAGTACGCGACCAACTTCAAATTTATCTGGGCGGAGTTATACGCTCATTAATAGTGTTGTGTAATGGTCCATCAACATTTGTGTATTCAGTTTTGAATACGGTATACATTGTTTCTTGTAGTGTATTTTTGTTTATGTATTTAAGCCTTGGGAAGAATAAGAAATGAGCATATAGTAAAAAGGTTACTATATTTGTATGGGAAAATAAGAACTCGTTTTGTTTGATGGATATACTGCACTACAAAGGTCGAACGGTATTTCCATCCGAAAAACTCGTTCATATTTTCCCATCCAAATGCAGTAACCTATAAATACTGCACTTCAGTGACGTCATTCCCGTGACGTCATGCAGGTGAAATGGCATTGTCAAAATTCTTAAACAACTTGAATTTCAAAGCTGTAGTAATTGAATAGTGTAAAAAAAAAACAAGCCTTGCTTTGGTGAATATGAAGCATTATGACCAAGCACTCCCTTGGTGGTTTACTGGTCCATACAAGTTCATGTTTACTTCAGCAAAGGTCAGCATAGATCAGTACATATCACAAACCTTGTTCATGGAGCAAAACCATCCTATTACATTGCTAGGATTACTGAACGTTCCAGCTGCAAAGAGCGCTAGACTTCTTTTAACAAGGTGATCTCATGGAGTAAATGTACACTACTTCCACCGATCTTCTTTCTGGAAGACTTTCCGACACCTGTTTGCGAATATTTTCCATGAGAATCTCAGTTCACTAGATATAATCCTAACGATGCAATTACTGACAATTTACTCATTGTCACCATACAGATTTGATATAAAATATACACGAAAACTTTAAAAAATTTTGATGCTGTGTTTTTCTATTTTGTCCATACAAATGTGATAATGAACGCCCCAGCGTCAAGTGAACTCGATGTGATTCCGACATCACTGCAGCTTCAGTATTTAGATTCAATATTGCCATCACTAACGGATGTTATAATTATTTCTCTCTTGTCCGTGGAATTCCCATAATTTTGCACAACAGTCATTGTAAAGGCTCTTTTGATGAAACAAAAGCTTAAACATAGTAAATCAAAGAATTATCACCATGTTTTTTTCTCTCATTCCTGTAAGAAATAACTTAGAAAATGTTGTTCCAGCTAACTATGTCTCATCTGAGCTCAAATAGCCTTATGAACAAAGCACAATCTGCATATCACACTATCCATAGTTCTGAAACTAACCTTCTGAGAGGAGTTAGCGACTTTCTCTCTGCTTTGGATAGTAGAAAGATAACAGTCCTTATTCTCCTTGACCTGTCTGTGGCATTTAACACAATAGACCATAATAAATTATTTCACTGTCTCCATGATGTGTTTGGTATTCTCGATACAGCCTTACTATGGTTAAAGTCCTACTTATTGAACAGGACAAAACTTGTGTCCGTAAATGGAAGACCATCTAGCCCAGTTAATATATGTTTCGGCGTACCACAAGCTCAGTTCTCTTTATTCTATACACTTATTAGCTCTGAGGTGTCATACATAGTTGACTGGGGTCACACCATTTGATGACTCTCAAATATACAAAATCTAGTCGCCCAACAAAAGCCACCATCCAAGGTACAGAGAGGTGCACTTACAATGACAAGTCATTGAGGACATGCAAATGGCTGCAGATGAATGATGATAGAACTGAAGCGATCCCGATTACAACACCAAGCCTTTCTCATTCATTAGAGGGGCCCCGAGTGGCCGAGTGGTCTAAAGCGCTGACAGTTACGGATCACTGCCATCTCACCTCTGTCTGCGTGAGTTCGAGTCCAGACTCGGCTAACGTTGGTAAGTGAGAAAACCTGCCAGTAGCATCTCGTGGGTCAGTGGTTCTTCCCTGCGTTTTCCAGGGATCTTAATCCACCATTATTACTGTCCGCCATGTATAGCCTATCTTGTGCTGAAAAATGGCGTTAAAGCCTTCAACATCTCATTCAAATCCTTTACCTCAGATAATAAGTATCAGTAATACCAACATTAGATTCACTCAGTAAGTACGATACGCGTGTGTTACACTCGACTGTAATCTCACAATAGAACAACTTTTAACGAACGTATAGAAGCTACATATTTGTACCCGAGTCTCATCAGCTCCATTCGAAATTTTCTATGGTTGATGCTACTAAAACACGTTGGTGTTCCTCGGTACTTTCAATACTGTATTGTAATTCATATTGTAATTCATTCCTATCTGGTTTGTCATAGTGTCGACTACAGAAATTTGGGAAAGTTAAAAGCACGACTACTCGGCTCATCCAGTACGGAGAGCTGAGTAATCCCCGCTTCCATTCCCCTGTCAGGTACCGGGTCGCAAGCAGTACTTCCAGTTCAGTACCCACGAATGTAGTTCTAGTCTATTTTTATAACATTTTTTCCTCTCTCATTTTGGTGGTGATATAAGTTTCATTGGTGCATTTTTGGTAGGGATTTAAAGGTAATAGTTTATTCTTAAAATATGAGATTATGGTATGGTTGTCTATGTGTATTTCGGCGACAGTGAACAGTGAGTAATAAGGCCTTGGTGATGATCTGGAAGTGAAATCTGTGTTCCATTGCATTTTACTATGTTTACAATCCAGCCTTCAAAAGAATGCCGATGAACCCTTGACAAGAACTTCACCGTGAAGTCATCGTTGAGGGTATTTTAGATGAACATATGATTTGCATTGATTGTCATACATTTGAACGTTCAGTACTGAAAAATAAATGTAGAGAATATATAATAATATTAATTGCATTATTTGGCCACTCTGTGACATTCAATAGCTACCCGTTCCATCTAGAATCAAAAACAAATTCTGTACATTTCTTTGCCTTACTGTTGTCCAATATACCTATCTGACCTCAACCATGTGTGTATGTGTAAACTTACTTTCCTTTTCCGGCTCTTGCGTTCTCATTGTTCCCACTATTAAAACAAATTTCCAAGGACAACTTTCCTTTGCATGTTTCAGCTATATGAAACGAATTGTCCATCGATCTTAGACACAATGATACTGTTACTATGTGATCTCATTCAGGGATGCTCTGAAAACTCATGTGTTTCGACTACAAGAACAGACTTAAACACTTAATAATGTTTACGTCATTAATTATTACCAGCATGCTTTGTTTTGTAATTTCATGGTGTCTGCTTTTGTAATCTTGTCGTTGTATATTTTTTGATGTGTCGTCTAATAATGCAAAAAGCTTAGAACTTGTAAAACGTAGGATCGTTACTAATTTCAAATTTTTTTTATTATTAATTATTATCATTATTATTATTATTATTATTATTATTATTATTATTATTATTATTATTATTATTAGTAGTAGTAGTAGTAGTAGTAGTAGTAGTAGTAGTAGCAGTAGTAGTAGTAGTAGTATAATATTCAAACAACTACTAGTTTAAGTTTAGATACGGAAACAGTATGCACAATACTTTACACTTTGATGCGGCACATATCTTTTGGAAAGAGAAGAGATGATAGAGAGTGCAGGAATCGAACTTAATATTTAAGTTAGCTAAAAGCTCGGGGACAAATCATTTATCACCGCTGGGGTAACATACGTAGGATTAGAGATGTCATTTGATGTTTGAGGTAATTGTGTTTGACCATTACAGGTATTAGTTGGGTAACCACATACCGCAGTTGTTAATCACGTAATCAAAATATATCGCATTTTACATGAAATCGATCATAGTTGGAGATTCCTTGAAAGGGCACATAGAAAACGGACAATTTTTGTTATAATATTATATAGCTTACGTGATCAATAGGATGCCACAAGGTAATTAAAGATAGATGAAGTAAAGGCATCAGTTATAAAGTTTGTGCATAAAGACAATGGAAAATAATTTGGTAATTCGCTCGTTTAATCTAGTATGTAAGCTAGACTCAGAAAGAACTTAACTGATTTACATAAGATTTATATTATAATCATTTGAATGATAATACCGTGGTGTGGTTATGATATACAAAAAGCATACAATCACATATTGATTTGCAAGTATTATAATGAACAGTGTAGAAAACTGGTTTAAAATCTAAACCGTCTTCATGTACCGGCAAGTACATATACTTTGTTTTCCGAATCTTCTGATGTTAAATCGATTGTTATTATTAGTTTCGATTACCTTATCCAAAAAATATATTGAAAACACGAAACGCTTTACTTTATTAAAGAGTATTTACAATATAATTTCTATACTCAATTACTTACAACCATTTTGATAAAGAAAGACATAATGTTAAGTTTAGAGCTAATTTTGTGTGAGTACACTTGTCCAAAGGGGGCCCCGAGTGGCCGAGTGGTCTAAAGCGCTGTCCGTTACGGATCACTGCCATCTCACCTCTGTCTGCGTGAGTTCAAGTCTAGGATTCGGCGAATCTGGATATGTGAGAAAGCTTGCCAGTAGCTTCTCGTGGGTCGGTGGTTCTTTCCGGTGATTTCCCGGTTTCTTCCTCCACCATTAATACTGGCCGCCATGAATAGCCTATCGTGTGCTGAAAAATGGCGTTAAGCCCAACAACAACAACAACAACAACACTTGTCCAATATCTGCTACCTTCATAAGTCTATCGTCTGTTTGTCGCTGTCTACACACACACATATACATACATACTATATATATATATATATATATATATATATATATATATATATATATATATATATATATATATATATATATATATATATATATATATATATATATATATATATATATATATATGGGGGCTACAAATTTATTTATGTATCTACCGCAGTTATTCACATTCGTCTTTAAAAATTAAGATGCCGCTATTTAACTTTTTGAGCTTCTGTTTTTATTCAAATGATTAAAGAAAAGAAAAACTTTTATTTAAACACCACATACTGTGCGTTTTTTGTTACGACTGTACCATCACGAACTATGTAACAGACACAAGCAAAGCCAACAAATTTAATACATACAACAAATAATTTATTACACTGAATACAAGCTAACAATTCAAAAGATTCAAACAATATTATGAATTCAATCGCAATAATAACAAATGTTCTATCGCAGTCCAAATATAGAGAATGTTTCGAATTTATTCCAATAGTCGTGAATGTTTTGATGTATTACATTGTAATCTGAAATATCATTGAATGAGTCTTCAATATACTCAAGATAGTTTTTTAGTCTAAAGTATCAGTGAATCCGTTTTAATTCCAATAAATAATTAAAGATAATGGTTCCTCTGAAATTATATCTGAACACAACTGCAATCTCAGAATATGAAAGAATGATATTGAACGGGAATGAGTGATTTGTTTACTATATCTTCTTACATGCTTTCGCCTTACCTAAGGCACAATATGATTTCTTAGGAAATTTTATATTTTTGGATGTAAAGTTTAAAGAAATGATCAAGATGTTGAATGGAAGTTGTTTTACCTAAAGCCACTAAATCACAACTGTCCATTTAATCACGTTAGATTAAAACCAAATACAGATTTCAGTTTGATACAAATGCTGGCAATGGGCCCAAAACGTCGCTGGGTGGGATTAATGATTGTTAACAAACTACCGGATAATTTGTCAAAATTTGATGCAAATTAAAGTATTTGAACTTAAATCATGAGTGTTTCGATGAACCTTTGAAAATATTACATCGATTAATTCTATGCAGTGATTTGAATTAAGATAAATTTGAAATGCTTGCCTATTTGATCGTTTCTGTACGTGTTTTTTTGCATCACTAATCAACATAGCAATTTCATTTGTATCGCTTGCAGAACTGGTGTTGAAATCATCGTAGGACTAGCGACGACATTTAAGTTATCCCTTACAAAAAGTCATTGATATCGTGTGTCGATGTGTCAGGTTTCGATAGGAAACAATGCAAAATTAAGTGAACTCATGACTTTTCGCTACAGGTCGTTTTTGGATTAGAAATACTGAGAAAAAAATCAAATTTCTAAAACCTCATTCGAAATGTATTTTTCGCGATTTAAGGTAATCCTAAATAAAGTTCTTGTCATGATCACCACGAACTTCGTGCTAATTAAAGCTGCTAGATGACTCATTGCCTTTAACTTAAATAGCAAAACCTTGTTTTGTCATCAAAAGCACGTTGTATATTTTGCTTCAGCAGACCCCCACTCCTTTCTCACCCTAAAGAGTCGGCGACCGAGTCTCATATCCCTTGTCAGCATTCTTTCCAACAACGTAGTAAAGTATGGATGGTATTAAAGTGTCTTTAAATCTAGACAGATATGGATAGTATCAAAGTGTGCTCAAATGTAGTCAAGTATTGATGGCATAAAAGTGTGTTAAAATATAGTCTAGTATGGATGGTATCAGAGTGTGTTCAAATTTAGTGAGGAATGGATGGTATCGAAGTGTGCTCAAATCTAGTCAAGTGTTGATGGTACTAAAGTGTGTTCAAATCTAGACAAGAATGGATAGTACCAAAGTGTGTTCAAGATTAATCAAGTATGGATGGTGTCAAAGTGTGTTCAAGCATCGTCAAGTACGGATAGTATCAAAGTGTGTTTAGACTTAGATAGGTTTGGATGATATCAAAATGGATTCAAACGTAGTCAAAATTGTGTGGTGTTAAACGTTTCAAATCTAGTCAAAAATGGATAGCATCAAAGTTTGATCAAATCTATTGAAGAATGGATGGTGCCAATGTGTGTTAAAATCTAGTCAAATATGGATGGTATTAAAGTGTGTTCAAATCTATTCAAGTATGGATGGTACCAAAGTGTGTTCAAATCTAGTCAAGTATGGATGGTACCAAAGTGTGTTCAAACCGGATCAAGTATGAATGGTATCAAAGTGTGTTGAAGTCTAGTCAAGTATGTATGGTATCAAACTGTGTTCAAATCTAGTCAAGTATGGATGCTTTCCAAGTGTGTTCAAATCTAGTCAAGTATGGAAGCTATCAAAGTTAACTCAAACCTCGTAAAGTATGGATGGTATCAAACGGTTTTTGAGGTTTAATTAGGTTTGGATGATATCAAAACGGATTCAAACCTACTCAGCCTTGCATGGTATTAAAGTTTTCAAATAAGGTCAAGTATGGAGGGAATCAAAGTGTGTTCAAATATTGTCTAGTATGGAGGGAATCAAAGTGTGCTAAAAATAGATCAAGTATAGAAAGTATCAATGTATGTTCAAATATAGTCAAGTATGGAGGGAATCAAAGTGTGTTTAAATATAGTCAAGTATGGAGGGAATCAAACTGTGTTCAAATCTAGTCAAGTATGGAGGGAATCAAAGTGTGTTCAAATCTAGTCAAGTATGGAGGGAATCAAAGTGTTTTCAAATATAGTCAAGTATGGAGGGAATCAAAGTGTGTTCAAATATAGTCAGGTATAGAAGGTATCAATGTGTGTTCAAATTTCATCAACTATGGATGGTATGAAAGTGTGTTCAGATTTAGTTAGGTTTGGATGATATCAAATCTTGTTCAAACCAATTCAAATTTGCGTGGTATTAAAGTGTTCAAATTTAGAAAAGTATGGATGGTATCAAAGTGTGTTCAAATCTAGTCAAGTATGGATGGTATCAAAGGTTGTTCAAATCTAGACAAATACGGATGGTATCAAAGTGTGTTCAAAACTAGTCCAGTATGGATGGTTTCAAAATGTGTTCAAATGTAGTCACGTATGGATGGTATGAAATTGTGCTCAAATCAAGTCTAGTATCAATCTTATCAAAGTGTGTTCAAAACTAGTCAGGTATGGATGATATCAAAGTGTGTTCAAATCTAGACAATTATGGATGGTATCAAAGTGTGTTCATATCTAGTTAGGTTTGGATGACATCAAAGGGTTTTCAATCCAAGTCAAATTTGTGTGTAATTGCAGTGTCCAAATCTAGTCAAGTCTGGATGTTATCAAAGTGTGTTCAAATATAGTTAGGTATGGATGGTGTCAAAGTTTGTTAAAACCTCATCAAGTATGAATGGTATCAAAGTGAGTTGAAATCTAGTCAAGTATATCTAGTCAAGTATCAAACTGTGTTAAAATCTTGTCAAATATAAATGGTGTCAATGTGCAATCAGAACTAACCAAGTGTTAGGTATGGATGGTGTCAAAGTTTGTTAAAACCTCATCAAGTATGAATGGTATCAAAGTGAGTTGAAATCTAGTCAAGTATATCTAGTCAAGTATCAAACTGTGTAAAAATCTTGTCAAATATAAATGGTGTCAATGTGCAATCAGAACTAACCAAGTGTTGATGGTATCAAGTTGTGTTCAAATAAAGTCAAGTATGGAAGCATCACTGTGTGTTCAAATAAAATCAAGTATGGATGGCATCACCGTGTGTTCAAATAAAATCAGGTATGGAAGGCATCACTGTGTGTTTAAATAAAATCAGGTATGGAAGGCATCACTGTGTTCAAATAAAATCAGGTATGGAAGGCATCTCTGTGTGTTAAAATAAAATCAAGTATGGATGGCATCACTGTGTATTCAAATAAAATCAGGTATGAATGGCATCACTGTGTGTTCAAATAAAATCAGAAATGAATGGCATCACTGTGTGTTCAAAAAAAGTCAAGTATGGATTGTATAAAAGTATGTTCAAATGTAGTCATGTATGGATGGTATAAAAGTGTGCTCAAATCAAGTCTAGTATCAATGGTATTAAAGTGTGTTCAATTCAAGTAAAGTATGGATGATATGAATGTGTAATCAAATCTAGTCAAGTATGAATGCTTTCAAAGAGTTGTCAAAGCTTCACAAGTATGGATGATATCAAAACGGGTTCAAACCTTTTCCAATTTACGTGGTATTAAAGTTTTTGAAATCTAGATAAGATTTGATGGTATCAAAGTGTGTTTAAATATAGACATATATCGATGGAAATAATGTGTGTTCAAACCTCATCATGTATGTATGGTATTAAACTATGCTCAAATCTAGTCCAGTATGGATGGTAACAAATGTGTTCAAATATAGTCAAGGATGGATGGTATAAAGGTGTGTTTAAACCTTGTCAAGCATGGATGGTATCAAAGTCTGTTTAGATTTAGTTAGGGTTGCTGATATCAAAATGTGTTCAAATCTAGTCAAGTATGGATGGTATCAAAGTTTGTTCAAAACTAATCATGTATGGATGGTATTAAATTGTGTTCAAATCTAGTCAAATATATTTGGTATCAAAGTGTGTTCAGGTATGGATGGTATCAGTGTGTTCAATTCTAGTCATGTATGGAATGTATTAATGTGTGTTCAAATTTTATCAAGTATTCATGGTAATAAAGTGTCTTAGAATCTAGTCAAGTATGCATGGTATCAAAGTGTGTTCAAATCTAGTCAAGTATGGATGGTGGCATGCCATGATCAAATCTAGTCAAGTGTTTATGGTATCAAATCGTGTTCAAATCTAGTCAAGTATGGATGGTATCAATGTGTGTTCAAATCTAGTCAAAGTATGGATGGTATCAAAGGGAGTTTAGATTTAGATAGGTTTGGATGATATCAACGCGTGTTGAATCCTAGTCAAATTTATGTGGTATTAAGGTGTTATAATCTAGTCAAGTATTTATGGTATGAAAGCGTGTTTAAATCTAGTCAAGAATGAATGGTATCAAAGTGTGTTCAAAACTAGTCAAGTATGGATGGTATCAAAATGTGTTAAAACCTCAAGCATGGATGGTATCAAACTATGCTCAAATCTAGTCAAATATGGATGGTATCAAGGTGTGTTCAAATCTAGTTAAGGAAGGAGGGTATAATAGTGTGTTCAAACCTCTTCAAGCATAGATGGTAGCAAAGTGAGTTGAGATGTAGTTATGTTTGTATGATATCAAAATGTGTTTAAACCTTGTCAAATTTGCATGCTATTAAAGTTTTCAAATCTAGTCAGGTATGGATGTTATCAAAGTGTGTTCAAATCTACTCAAGTATGTATGGAATCAATGTTTGTTCAAATCTACTCAAGTATGTATGGAATCCATGTGTTCAAATCTAGTCATGTATGGATGGTATCAAAGAGTGTTCAAAACTAGTCACGTATGGATGGTATTAAAATGTGTTCAAATCTAGTCACTTATGGATGGTACTAAAGGGTGTTCAAATCCAGTCAAGTATGAATGATATCAATATTAAGAATGTCTTGTATTAGAGAATCTAATTATATCTGTAACACTCGCTAAACAAGAATGACAATTGTGAGGCAGTCTGGTCCACTGTTGTGTCTCTTCCATGGTTTCTCTGTCTAGATTCCAGTTCAGCCATCGAGTCTTCATCATAAACCTGTCTGGCAGCCTCTAACACCTGCCTCCATTTTTTTTCTTCATACCTCTTGAAATCATGCCTAATTCTCATGGCAAAAGAAGATCTCTTGTTCAGGTGGTGGCCATAGCCATAGTTTCCATCTAAATAGTTTCCCACCATTCTTTTATTTAGAACAGCTATGTAGGTATCTATAAAGTAAACATAAAGGTAAATTATAGCTATTTAGTGTCAAATATGTATAAATGACAAGTAAAAAATATAGCACTACTTAGATCACTAATATGTGTACCATGTTCTGTTAAAACTCTTGTATTATGAGCCTTCAGTGCTACATGACTTTTTGGCAATTAATGGTAACATAAAAATTCAGTTTTCATGAACTTGAATCAGTTGTCTATATGATCATGGACATTTGGCTTATTTATCAGGGTTTTATTTCTTCTGATTTATTATGAGAAAATCTGATGACGAAATTAGGCAAGATGAAGGATAAGACCTGAGTTAACCAAATGTCATCATCTGCTGTTTAGAGGTATAAATCCCATATGTAGAAATTATTGTTTGACCAGTTTTTAATGTGAACTCAACATAAACAAGCATAAATCCAGCACGTTTCATGTCATATCATGTCCTGACATATGGAGACACAAATTTTGAATGCAGACACAATCAACTAGACCTCTTCTATAGCTTGTTGATCACCAGATCGGTCAGTTGTAAAGAAAAATGGCAGAATTCAGATTTTCCAAATTTTATAACTGATTGACATTATGATATGAAATGTACACATATGCCAATTGAGATGCATTCTGCCTCTGTTGTATGTTGATAATATCCAGAAGAATGTATGTCTAATTATATTCAAACATATAACACAAAGTTTGATCATAGTGCTGTTTGCAGCTTCACCAAACTTAAAAGTGAGTATATAGGGTAAACATTTTGTAAGATCCTCATATGGCAATGATTTTGCAAACCTTTATGAGAATTTGCATTTTATACAAAATTATCAGTAGAACTATTATATACACATTGATATGCCAGTGATTTATACTATTTGAAATCTGAGTTTTAGTATTTTCCATTTGGATTTATGTTACAATTAAAATAAGTTTCTCATTAAATTTATTGAGAATCATACAATAGGAATTCAGTAAAGAAAATCATATATTAGTAAGATATAATTTTGTTTTGCTTACCTAAAGCTTGAAGTTGTTCAAGTGCTTTTTTATGTGCAGGGAGAAGATTCCTGATCAAAGTTTCTGTAATATGATCTGCCATTATAGTATTATTCTATAAATTCCAAAAAGGTCTTAAAAACAGGTCCACAAAAACAGGTCAGAATAAGAAGTTCACAAATCAAATATCACAAATAAATCTCAAGTATGTTCTCAGTATTTTTAGGTAGTGCTAATTGAAAGAAACTTTTTATCAAGTGTGCAGTGTTACAGTCTTGAAACACATACCAACAAAATTTAAGTTGCAATGAAGGTCTATGTCTGTTGGTCAGTATTTATACTCTTTTGGTCTGGACAGGAACTAAATTAATTTTTTTGAAAATGCTAATTGTTCCATTCATCCCAAATGTTTGCTACTTTTATTTCTTTGATGACCATTGGTCCAAGAGAGCTGTTTTCACCTATTATAATCTTACATTTCCTGTGATGAAATTGGACTAACCATTGTGTCTTTGTAAGAATCATTTTAGAATTAAATTCCATTTGTCTTCTAGAGCCACTCCATTTGTTAGTAGCCTTGGCGGCTGAGGGATTAACTTTAATTAGCCATGGACTAATGGTCACTTCAATGCTGGACTTTGATGCTGTTATCTACTCACTTTGACTTAGTAATTGACCTTCCTAAACAGTCATCAGATATTGCACCAGTGCTGCACAATAATTGAATTGGTAGATATTGGTGTATAGGATAAAATTATTGCCTTGTACAATAATTTAATTGGTAGATATTTTGTGATTAAATAAATTCATTTATTGACTTACTTGTCTGTTTGTTTGTATATCTATGTATATCTATCTACCTACTTACACATTTATCCACTCATCTCTCTCCCTGTGTACATGCACGCAGACACACACACACACACATATATATATATATATATATATATATATATATATATATATATATATATATATATATATAGAGAGAGAGAGAGAGAGAGAGAGAGAGAGAGATTATTATTATTATTATTATTATTATTATTATCATTATTATTATTACATGACATGTGTGAGCGTATGTATAATTATATGTGTGTACAGTGTGTACATAAGTCTGTATGTATGTATGTATGTATGTATGTATGTATGTATGTATGTATGTATGTATGTATGTATGTATGTATGTATGTATGTATGTATGTATGTATGTATGTATGTATGTATGTGTGTGTGTGTGTATGTGTGTGTGTGTGTGTGGTGGTGTTTATAATTTTTAACGTAGCTTTAACAATTTTTCAGACATATCGCAGCGATGTCAGCAGTGTGGCAGTTTATCGTGATGTCTAGCACTGGGGCATCATACCGCAGACATGTAGCATGATGTCCCACCCAGTCACAATATCCTGACACTAGGCCGATAAGTCCTAACACTATACTCTTAATTCAGAGCGTCAGGCGAGGCAGCTGTTAGTACAATATTTGTAAGTCTTAGGTAAGATCGGGGATCGAACCCTCGAACTCCCGCATCCGAGGCGGACGCTCTAACCACTATGCCATCGGAGCGGTCTGTTTGTATATATGTATGTATATAGGTAGGTAGGTAGGTATGGATGGATGGATGGATGGATGGATGGATGGATGGATGGATGGATGGATGGATGGATGGATGGATGGATGGATGGATGGATGGATGGATGAATGTATCAAGATATCAATTTTAAAAGAAAGAAACGATAACAATAACTTGTATAGAATATATTGCAATTTATAAGTTAGTGAAAGGCAAACCCTCCAAATTCCAAATTTAAGATAGTGCTATGATATTGATTTGGATTGTAAGAGAAGCATGGCCCAATCAATAATTCATATCCTGAATATAATAGGACATTGCAATTAATTGAGATTAAGCATTATTAATGTATCCTCAGCTTGAATTTGTAATGGAAAAAACATAATAGACAAGTTCGATAGTTCAACAACAGATGAAAGTCACGAATAACATGCTATTTCGCAGTTCGGTCAATAAAACCTTATTAAATTTCGTTGTGATGCTGGGAACAAAGTAATTGATAATCAAGGAAATTAGATTGAGAGTTCGCAATGTGAATGACTTTTTTAGGAAAAATACTGACAACAGACTCACACTCTATCTCCTCCCTAAAATTGATATAACGTTTAAGCTGTCCTTGACTAGCACGCAAGAAGTATGCGTGATTTTTAGACAGACCTCTTTTGACCTCGGATGAAATACTGATGATTGCCAGCTTCCAAGATATAAAAATAGGCTCTGGACTGGTTATTCTCAGTACGATTCCAGGCTCAAAAGATTGTCATGTCTATTTCTTACAGGTAAGAAAATTTTGCTTTATACTCGCTTTTGAAAGTTAAAGATTTTATTGTAAGTTGTGGTATTCTTCTGAATTATTTTTAGTTTGTCAATGTAATGTAATAGAGTTCTCTTTTCTAAGTGACACCTTGTTTTTATGAATGCTGAACTTTCTTCCTTCTCGTAAATAGACACGAGAAGAAGGTTATGATAGAAAACATCTAAACAAAAAAGCAGAGTTTTCTTATCATAATAGATGGATGGATGGATGGATGGATGGATGGATGGATGGATGGATGGATGGATGGATGGATGTGGATGGATGGATGTGGATGGATGGATGGATGCATGGATACATGGATGCATGCTTGTATGTATGCATGTCATGCATGCATACATGCATGTGTAATACTTGGTTTCAAATCTTCCCTTAAATATAAATTCTAGTAATAATACAGCGTCTTTGACTGGCCGACTGACCGACAGAACGAATAAATAAATAAATGAATATTTAACAGTGTCCTTGCAAATATGAATATGTTGCCTGAAGATAATAATAAACCAACAATTAAGTGTCCGTTGCGTTTATATGTCTTTACTTATGAACTTTCTACCATAAACATATAATTCAGAGAAATGTTAAACGGAATTGGATATGTTTCCTAATGACATATCGATATATATATGTTCGTTACATTTTAAAAAGAGTGTATGACATTAATTGGTATTAATGTATTGCATCAGTCGAAAGCAGTTTCATTACTTATTATCGTAATCTATAACATAATGCAAAACCACATTACAGGTAAGGGATACTATGTATAATGAACACAAGTTATATTGCATTATTCTGTGTTGTTTAATTGCATTGCTTGTAGGCTGCATGTAATTGACTTCTTTGAAATTACGTCAAGTTCTAGCTACGGTGTCACACATCACAAGAACATCACAGTCAGTTACGCATCTCTAAGTCGGCAAAATATTATCATACATTATTAATAAGTTTACTGTCATAAATTTGTAAGACTATTTAAACACAAGTTTGTCAAATTATGTTGGCAATTGATACATTATACATATCTAGTACAGCTATACATAACTAGTACGCCTCAATAAACATCGCAAACGGAATTTTTAAATAAAACTATTATGTCATACAGAAAAATTTGATATAATTAATTTTCAAAGTGCACACCGAAGGAGCTGACTCGGGATGTGCGGCTGGGGTATCGGACAGTCATTCTCTGGATTACAGGTCAGGCGCTCTCCCAACTGGTCTACCGATTCTTCCATTGTTCTTATGGCGATTAGTTAAATAACTTTGCATTTCTTAATTGCTCTAATATTAATTAGGTACCCTATTCGTAATTACACAAACATAATACAAGTACTATTAACAGTTAACATTAATCACAGAATGTAGCGGCTCCTGCTTTCCTTCGACGATGTTGAAATTATTCCTGGTGTAATGAACAAAGAGCTTAAACCAGAATATCTTAATCTCATTGAAAAAGTCGCATGTTCTCCCACCTTCATATATACTAGCCGTCATATATAGCCTATCTTGTGCTGAAAAATAGCCTTAAACCCAATGTCAACAACAACAAACTGTTAGAATAATCAGTTTTGTTAATGCGAGGATAGCAAAAGTTAACCAAGCCAATATGTTTCCCATTCATTGGTCACCAGCTTCGTTCTGCACACATATATATCTGTGTGTATGTGTGTATGTACACACACACACATACATACATACATATATATATATATATATATATATATATATATATATATATATATATATATATATATATATATATATATATATATATATATATATATATATATATATATATATATATATATATTTGTGTGTATGCGTGTATGTATGTATGCATGTGTGTATATAATAAGCCACAATTTATTTTATAAATGTTATGTTACCATTATATGATCTTTGTTTGCTTTTTATTTTATAAATAGGCATTCATGTATGTTTCCGAGTTTCGATTCAAACAATTCTTAGTAATAAATAAGTTTTAGAAATCTTAATCTTTAATTAGCTTTGCCGACAAGTTTTCGATTTAAGTGTTGATAGCGTTTTGAGTGAAATATGCAGGATTAAATCTAATTAAGATGGAATGAAACGTTAGTATTTTGTATGCAGTGCGGATTATAATAGATCAGCAGAGGGGATTAACAACCTGATGGTCATTCTTACTTATAATAGTACTATAGCTGCTTCACCTTTACAAAACATTGTGTTTTTTAATTGGTTTGTTGGTTAGGAATTTCCGGTAAATAAGTTTGCCGATTCATCCAGTTGTCAAAATATAGGGAGTAATTAGACTGAGAAATGGTACTCAACTTGAGGTGAAATTAAAATCCTTGATCACCTGGAATACTATTGGTCTGTTTCGGGGCTAATTGAATTCTTTAATAATAACGACCAGGAATATGCAACGAGAATCTGACCTAATATAAGAAGTCACTTTCATCGGAGATTTATAATTGTGCATTCCGTTCATTGCCACACAGAACCTAACACACAAATATTCTTAATGTTAGAAGAATGAAATATCCAGAGGGATGGGATATAATTAAACCAGCAATGGACGAGTTCGATGAAAGAATTAGAGTTGCAAAAGAAGAAGGTAACGGAGCAAGGAAGCAATTCAGTCTGTATCTTCGATTTGCCGTCAGAGATCCAAATACATTTTGGACTTGTATTACATCAAAAAGGCCATTAGTATGGAGCTGTTCGAGTTCTGCTTAGAGAGGAATATGCAGACAAACTTTCAATCACCGAGTGGACAAGGAAACCAAGATTGATACAGCAGCATGTCCTGTCCCGAAAGCATTCTAGAAGAGGGCAAAATAATAAAGTGCTCAGTGCGGATGCAGATGCTGTTCATGCTGAATTTAGAGGAAATTTGAAGTTCTACACCCTTAATTTTAAACAATGTTACAAACTTTTTGCAAAAACTTTATTGAATTTAACCTCAGTCTTCTACTAATTGAAATGGTGATTGTGTCACGTGGGGTACCGTGGATAGAAATTTAAAGAATTTCAGTATAAAGGGATCTATGTTTTATTACCTTACACTTGTTATGGGAATATTTTGGAGACCTGACAGTATTGTGCGGTGTGTGACAGGTACACTGATGAAATTAACAATTTATGCTATAGATGATTTTTAACAATATCACAATCATAAATTGATAAGTAACTGATAACATTTGGGATGTATCAGATTCAGGTCACTCTGTATAGGTTAGAAACTTTATAAGGAGAAACTAATAAAGGTAAATAACTCTTCCATTACTTTTTTTTATTCCTAATTCAATAGTTATAGGTTACTGCCTTTGTAATGAAAAATATGAACGAGCTTTCCTGATGGTTTATACTGCATTACCTGGGGAGAGCAGTATATCAATCCGACCAAAAAAAATATATATATATATATATATATATATATATATATATATATATATATATATATATATATATATATATATATATATATATATATATATATAATTTTCTTTTCAACGGAACTAGGATTGCCAAGTTTTGTTTTGATTAGAAATGTTTCTATCTCTTGGTATATAATTACCGAACCTGGTCATTCCCTACCCACGTCGTTTCGTACCCAAGGTAATTGTCGTTTCGTACCCAAGGTGCTGTTTGTTTCGTATGCAATGGTATAGTCGTTTTGTACATGAAGTACACATGTAACAAGCAGCATCACACAAATGATATTAAGTTCATTTTTCAACCCGAATACAGCCGTTTAATCTCTCTCTCTCTCTCTCTCTCTCTCTCTCTCTCTCTCTCTCTCTCTCTCTCTCTCTCTCTCTCTCTCTCTCATACATTGATTGTCGTCTTGATTTGTGATTTTCTATTTTCCATAAGAGTTATTACTGGGATACATAAAAAAAATCCTCAGGTATTGTCATTTCATAGGTTTTAGCACGATCTTGCCACTAGTTTTTGGAGAGAGAGAGAGAGAGAGAGAGAGAGAGAGAGAGAGAGAGAGAGAGAGAGAGAGAGAGAGAGAGAGAGAGAGAGAGAGATTGCGCGTGTGCGTTAAAGTCAAACTGACAACAGACGTTACTGGTAATGGCAGACACATCCTTTTCTTTTCGATAAGTTAGCACAAGATCGAAATTTTATGTTCAGATTTGGTATAGAAAAGAGTTTGAGAGGTGAAAATTAATCTAATTGCCAAAATCGAAAATTAGTCTAACAAATACATATTAAACGAAAAATGGCCGCAAAATGAATGTATGTATGTATGTATGTATGGTGGTGTTTATATTTTTTAACGTAGCTATGTTAGGGGAATATTTTGGAGACCTGACAGTATTGTGCGGTGTGTGACAGGTACACTGATGAAATTAACAATTTACGCCATAGATGATTTTTAACAATATCACAATCATAAATTGATATGTAACTGATAAGATTTGGGATGTATCTGATTCAGGTCACTCTGTATAGGTTAGAAACTTTATAATGAGAAACTAATAAAGGCAAATAACTCTTCCATTACTTTTTTATTCCTAGTTTAATACTAATAGGTTACTGCATTTGTAATAAAAAATATAAACGAGCTTTTCTGATGGTCATACTGCATTACCTGGGGAGCGCAGTATATCCATCCTACAAATATATATATATATATATATATATATATATATATATATATATATATATATATATATATATATATATATATATATATATATATATATAATATTTTTCTGTTCAACGGAACTAGGATTGCCAAGTTTCGTTTTGATTAGAAATGTTTCTATCTCTTGGTATATAATTACTGAACCTGGTCATTCCCTACCCACGTCGTTTCGTACCCAAGATACTTGTCGTTTCGTACCCAAGGTGCTGGTTATTTCGTATGCAATGGTATAGTCGTTTTGTACATAAAGTACACATGTAACAAGCAGCATCACACAAATGCTATTAAGTTCATTTTTCAACCCGATTACAGCCGTTTAATCTCTCTCTCTCTCTCTCTCTCTCTCTCTCTCTCTCTCTCTCTCTCTCTCTCTCTCTCTCTCTCTCTCTCTCTCATACATTGATTGTCGTCTTGATTTGTGATTTTCTATTTTCCATAAGAGTTATTACTGGGATACATAAAGAAATCCTCAGGTATTGTCATTTCATAGGTTTTAGCACGATCTTGCCGCTAGTTTTTGGAGAGAGAGAGAGAGAGAGAGAGAGAGAGAGAGAGAGAGAGAGAGAGAGAGAGAGAGAGAGAGAGAGAGAGAGAGAGAGAGATTGCGCGTGTGTGTTAAAGTCAAACCGACAACAGACGTTACTGGTAATGGCAGACACATCCTTTTCTTTTCGATAAGTTAGCACGAGATCGAGATTTTACGTTCAGATTTGGTATAGAAAAGAGTATGGAAGGTGAAAATGAATCTAATTCCAAAATCGAAAATTACTCTAACAAATACATATTAAACGAAAAATGGCCGCAAAACGAATTAAGGTTCTAAAACAATTTTTGTATTGAGCGCTCCATTCAGAAAGAAATTTTGTCAGAAAGACTGATTTCGTACCGTGAATTCTGCCTAGTTTTTATCATAAGGAAGTTACTTAATATTTTCAGATATAGTTATGTACTAATATTCGGCATGGAAAAGCAAAAACGAATAAATTAGATATACAAGTCAAAATCGTTGACATGCGGTGTGAAAACTCTGTGCTCATAACCCGCTAGAAGTCATAAGTTTACCCCATATTTCCAAAGACTTCTATACAACTTCAGTTGTGAGTTGGAAAGCCCGAAGTGTCCATTCTATACATAAATTTTAAACTAATCAATACAAGACCACATTATTTACAACTTGCAATTTAGCCATCAACCGCATATCTCAAGTTTGTCTATATTAACTTTCCGTTCCGCTTGAAATTCACACCGGAGAAACTGTATATCTATCCCTAACACGGGGGACTATTTTATCTGCCCACCTGAGGATAGTCGATCTACCATTTCAAGGCATATCACACCAGTAAACCATCATCACATTTGCCCCTATGGCCACATAATCGGTATCTACCGAGTCCTTTTCATTTATCCCCTTGTGTAATTTACCGGTTTACTACCATAAAATACTGCCGCTGCAGACCAAACACCGATGTACACCAATAATTTTTATAAAGTGCTCTATTGCTCAAGGTTCTTTCATGCGGATCTGGTCCGAGTTCTCTACACCTTGGCCTTGGCATCTCAGAAACTCGCTAACACTTTCTCTCCATGATGTTTGCTCCTAATAATTGCCTAATTATTTCGTGCTAAGGAACATTACACAATGCACTGAATTCCAATAATCAAACATACCTACATACCTACATACCTACATACATACATACATACATACATACATGCATGCATGCATGCATGCATGCATGCATGCATGCATGCATGCATGCATGCATACATACATACATACATACATACATACATACATACATACATACATACATACATACATACATACATACATACATACATACATACATACATACATACATGCTTGCTCAAAAAACACAAGAGTAACTTCTATTTCATTCAGTACAAATAGCCTACTTTACAACCTGTTTGTTTGTGATATTGTTACTCTTAATATCAATAGCAATCATTTCTTGCTCGAACTAGTGTAGTCCTGTGTATCCTGAATGTCAGATACCAAAATTAATTTCTGCTATGAAATTTGTTCCTACCGATTATTCAACAATAGGATGTCATTAGCGCAAAATGTGGTACGTACAATACTGCGGAACTACTAACCTTTGAATAATCTGACTGTTTACTAATCATTTAGGTGTCTGATGGGTGTCTTTCCTCAAAAAGAACTTTTGAGTTTATAGGAAATATATATCATTGGCCCATAGAACTAAATTAAGACAACAAGAGCGCAATAATGTTGATAGGTATGGGCTTGCTTAGGCAGGTCAGAATGTTGGAAGGTACGTACGTAAACGCAATATTTCCGTCCTTCCTTTCTTACAGGTCTTTTAATGCATTACCTTTGTAATTGGTCATGACTAATCTAAACTGTGGAATGCGTACACATACACACACAAACGTACACACAAATATGTATGTATGTATGCATATCTGCATGTATGTATGTATGTATGTATGTATGTATGTATGTATGTATGTATGTATGTATGTATGTATGTATGTATGTATGTATGTATGTATGTATGTATGTGTGGTGGTGTTTATAATTTTTAACGTAGCTTTAACAATTTTTCATACAAATCGCTACGATGTCATCAGTGTGGCAGTTTATCGTGATGTCTAGCACTGGGGCATCATGCCGCAGACATGTAGCATGATGTCCCACCCAGTCACAATATCCTGACACTAGCCCGACACGTCCTAACACTATTCTCTTAGTTCTGAGTGTCAGGCGAGGCAGCTGTTAGCACCATATTTGTAAGTCTTTAGTATGATCGGGGATCGAACCTACGAACTCCCGGATCCGAGGCGGACGCTCTAGCCAATATGCCACCGAAGCGGTTTGTGTGTATGTATGTATGTATGTATGTATGTATGTATGTATGTATGTATGTATGTATGTATGTATGTATGTATGTATGTATGTATGTATGTATGTATGTATGTATGTATGTATGTATGTATGTATGTATGTATGGATGTATGTATGTATGTATGGATGGATGGATGGATGGATGGATGGATGGATGGATGGATGGATGGATGGATGGTTACATGGATGCATGCATGTATGTATGCATGTCAGGCATGCGTGCATGCATGTGTAATACTTGGTTTCAAATCTTCCCTTAAATATCAATTCTAGTAATTGTACAGCGTCTTTGACTGGCCGAATGACCGACCGAACGAATTAATAAATAAATGAATATTTAACAGTGTCCTTGCAAATATGAATATGTTGCCTGAAGATAATAATAAACCAACAATTAAGTGTCCGTTGCGTTTGTATGTCTTTACTTATGAATTTTCTAACATACACATATAATTCAGGGAAATGTTAAACGGAATTGGATATGTTTCCTAATGACATATCGATATATATATATATATATATATATATATATATATATATATATATATATATATATATATATATATATATATGTATGTATGTATGTATATTTTCCTTACATTTTTAAAAGAGTGTATGACATAATTTGGTATTAATGTATTGCATCAGTCGAAAGCAGTTTCATTACTTATTATCGTAATTTATAACATAATGCAAAACCACATTACAGGTAAGGGATACTATGTATAGTGAACACAAGTTATATTGCATTATTCTGTGTTGTTTAATTTCATTGCTTATAGGCTGCATGTTGTTGACTTCTTTGAAATTACGTCAAGTTCTAGCTACGGTGTCACACATCAGAAGAACATCACAGTCAGTTACGCATCTCTAAGTCGGCAAAATATTATCATACATTATTAATAAGTTTACTGTCATAAATTTGTAAGACTATTTAAACACAAGTTTGTCAAATTATGTTGGCAATTGATACATTATACATATCTAGTACAGCTATACATAACTAGTACGCCTCAATAAACATCGCAAACGGAATTTTTAAATGAAACTATTATGTCATGCAGAAAAATTTGATATAATTAATTTTCAAAGTACACACCGAAGGAGCTGACTCGGGATGTGCGGCTGGGGTATCGGACAGTCATTCTCTGGATTACAAGTCATGAGCTCTCCCAACTGGTCTACCGATTCTTCCATTGTTCTTATGGCGATTAGTTAAATAACTCTGCTTTTCTTAATTGCTCTAATATTAATTAGGTACCCTATTCGTAATAACACTAACATAATACAAATACTATTAACAGTTAACATTAATCACAGAATGTAGCGGCTCCTGCTTTCCTTCGACGATGTTGAAATTATTCCTGGTGTAATGAACAAAGAGCTTAAATCAGAATATCTTAATCTCATTGAAAAAGTCGCATGTTCTCCCACCATCATATATACTAGCCGTCATGTATAGCCTATCTTGTGCTGAAAAATAGCCTTAAACCCAATGCCAACAACAACAAACTGTTAGAATAATCAGTTTTGTTAATGCGAGGATAGCAAAAGTTAACCAAGCCAATATGTTTCCCATTCATTGGTCACCAGCTTCGTTCTGCACACATATATATCTGTGTATGTGTGTATGTACACACACACACACACACACACACACATATATATATATATATATATATATATATATATATATATATATATATATATATATATATATATATATATATATATTTGTGTGTATGCGTGTATGTATGTATGCATGTGTGTGTATATAATAAGCCACAATTTATTTTATAAATGTTATCATTTTATGATCTTTGTTTGCTTTTTATTTTATAAATAGGCATTCATGTATGTTTCCGAGTTTCGATTCAAACAATTGTTAGTAATAAATAAGTTTTAGAAATCTTAATCTTTAATTAGCTTTGCCAACAAGTTTTCGATTTTAGTGTTGATAGCGTTTTGAGTGAAATATGCAGGATTAAATCTAATTAAGATGGAATGAAACGTTAGTATTTTGTATGGAGTGCGGATTATAATAGATCAGCAGATGGGATGAACAACCTGATGGTCATTCTTACTTATAATAGTACTATAGCTGCTTCACATTTACAAAACATTGTGTTTCTTAATTGGTTTGTTTGTTAGGAATTTCCGGTAAATAAGTTTGCCGATTCATCCAGATGTCAAACTATAGTGAGTAATTAGACTGAGAGATGCTACTCAACTTGAGGTGAAATTAAAATCCTTGATCACCTGGAATGCTATTGGTCTGTTTCGGGGCTAATTGAATTCTTTAATAATAACGACTAGGAATATGCAACAAGAATCTGACCTAATATAAGAAGTCACTTTCATCGGAGATTTATAATCGTGCATTCCGTTCATTGCCACCTAGAACCTAACACACCAAAATGCTTAATGTTAGAAGAATGAAATATCCAGAGGGATGGGATATAATTAAACCAGCAATGGACGAGTTCGATGAAAGAATTAGAGTTGCAAAAGAAGAAGGTAACGGAAGCAAGGAAGCAATTCAGTCTGTATCTTCGATTTGCCGTCAGAGATCCAAATACATTTTGGACTTGTATTACATCAGAAAGGCCATTAGTATGGAGCTGTTCGAGTTCTGCTTAGAGAGGAATATGCAGACAAACTTTCAATCACCGAGTGGACAAGGAAACCAAGATTGATCCAGCAGCATGTCCTGTCCCGAAATGCATTCTAGAAGAGGGCAAGATAATAAAGTGCTCAGTGCGGATGCAGATGCTGTTCATGCTGAATTTAGAGGAAATCTGAAGTTCTACACCCTTAATTTTAAACAATGTTACAAACTTTTTTGCAAAAACCTTATTGACTTTAACGTGTCTTCTACTAATTGAAATTGTGATTGTGTCACGTGGGATACAGTGGATAGAAATTTAAAGAATTTCAGTATAAAGGGATCTATGTTTTATTACCTTACACGTGTTATGGAAATATTTTGGAGACCTGACAGTATTGTGCGGTGTGTGACAGGTACACTGATGAAATTAACAATTTATGCCATAGATGATTTTTAACAATATCACAATCATAAATTGATACGTAACTGATAACATTTGGGATGTATCAGATTCAGGTCACACTGTGTTGGTTAGTTTGGAGCTGTTCGAGCTCTGCTTAGAGAGGAATATGCAGACAAATTTTCAATCACCGAGTGGACAACGAAACCAAGATTGATCCAGCAGCATGTCCTGTCCCGCAATGCATTCTAGAAGAGGGCAAGATAATAAAGTGCTCAGTGCGGATGCAGATGCTGTTCATGCTGAATTTAGAGGAAATCTGAAGTTCTACACCTTAATTTTAAACAATGTTACAAACTTTTTGCAAAAACCTTATTGACTTTAACGTGTCTTCTACTAATTGAAATTGTGATTGTATCACGTGGGATACCGTCGATAGAAATTTAAAGAATTTCAGTATAAAGGGATGTCTGTTTTATTACCTTACACGTGTTATGGAAATATTTTGGAGACCTGACAGTATTGTGCGGTGTGTGATAGGTACACTGATGAAATTAACAATTTATGCCATAGATGATTTTTAACAATATCACAATCATAAATTGATACGTAAGTGATAACATTTGGGATGTATCAGATTCAGGTCACACTGTGTAGGTTAGTTTGGAGCTGTTCGAGTTCTGCTTAGAGAGGAATATGCAGACAAACTTTCAATCACCGAGTGGACAACGAAACCAAGATTGATACAGCAGCATGTCCTGTACCGAAATGCATTCTAGAAGAGGGCAAGATAATAAAGTGCTCAGTGCGGATGCAGATGCTGTTCATGCTGAATTTAGAGGAAATCTGAAGTTCTACACCCTTAATTTTAAACAATGTTACAAACTTTTTGCTAAAACCTTATTGACTTTAAGTCAGTTTTCTACTAATTGAAATGGTGATTGTTTCGCCTGGGATACCGTGGATAGAAATTTAAAGAATTTCAGTATAAAGGGATCTATGTTTTAATACCTTACACGTGTTATGGGAATATTTTGGAGACCTGACAGTATTGTGCGGTGTGTGACAGGTACACTGATGAAATTAACAATTTATGCCATAGATGATTTTTAACAATATCACAATCATAAATTGATACGTAACTGATAACATTTGGGATGTATCTGATTCAGGTCACTCTGTATAGGATAAAAACTTTATGAGAAACTAATAAAGGTAAATAACTCTTACATTACTTTTTTTATTCCTAATTCAATACTTATAGGTTACTGCCTTTGTGCATTTGTAATGAAGAATATGAACGAGCTTTCCTGATGGTTTATACTGCATTACCTGGGGAGCGCAGTATATCAATCCGACAAATATATATATATATATATATATATATATATATATATATATATATATATATATATATATATATATATATATATATATATAATTTTCTTTTCAACGGAACTAGGATTGCCAAGTTTCGTTTTGATTAGAAATGTTTCTATCTCTTGGTATATAATTACCGAACTTGGTCATTCCCAACCCACGTCGTTTCGTACCCAAGGTAATTGTCGTTTCGTACTCAAGGTGCTGGTTGTTTTGTATGCAATGGTATAGTCGTTTTGTACATGAAGTACACATGTAACAAGCAGCATCACACAAATGATATTAAGTTCATTTTTCAACCCGAATACAGCCGTTTAATCTCTCTCTCTCTCTCTCTCTCTCTCTCTCTCTCTCTCTCTCTCTCTCTCTCTCTCTCTCTCTCTCTCTCTCTCTCTCATACATTGATTGTCGTCTTGATTTGTGATTTTCTATTTTCTATAAGAGTTATTACTGGGATACATAAAAAAAATCCTTAGGTATTGTCATTTCATAGGTTTTAGCACGATCTTCCCACTAGTTTTTGGAGAGAGAGAGAGAGAGAGAGAGAGAGAGAGAGAGAGAGAGAGAGAGAGAGAGAGAGAGAGAGAGAGAGAGAGAGAGATTGCGCGTGTGCGTTAAAGTCAAACTGACAACAGACGTTACTGGTAATGGCAGACACATCCTTTTCTTTTCGATAAGTTAGCACGAGATGGAAATTTTATGTTCAGATTTGGTATAGAAAAGAGTTTGAGAGGTGAAAATTAATCTAATTGCCAAAATCGAAAATTAGTCTAACAAATACATATTAAACGAAAAATGGCCGCAAAACGAATGTATGTATGTGGTGATGGTGTTTATATTTTTTAACGTAGCTATGTTAGGGGAATATTTTGGAGACCTGACAGTATTGTGCGGTGTGTGACAGGTACACAGATGAAATTAACAATTTACGCCATAAATGATTTGTAACAATATCACAATCATAAATTGATACGTAACTGATAACATTTGGGATATATCAGATTCAGGCCACTCTGTATAGGTTAGAAACTTTATAATGAGAAACTAATAAAGGTAAATAACTCTTCCATTACTTTTTTATTCTTAGTTTAATACTTATAGGTTACTGCATTTGTAATAAAAATTATAAACGAGCTTTTCTGATGGTTATACTCCATTACCTGGGGAGCTCAGCATATCCATCCGACAAATATATATATATATATATATATATATATATATATATATATATATATATATATATATATATATAATAATTTCTTTTCAAAGGAACTAGGATTGCCAAGTTTCGTTTTGATTAGAAATGTTTCTATCTCTTGGTATATAATTACCGAACCTGGTCATTCCCTACCCACGTCGTTTAGTACCCAAGATACTTGTCGTTTCGTACCCAAGGTGCTGGTTATTTCGTATGCAATGGTATAGTCGTTTTGTACATAAAGTACACATGTAACAAGCAGCATCACACAAATGCTATTAAGTTCTTTTTTAACCCGATTACAGCCGTTTAATCTCTCTCTCTCTCTCTCTCTCTCTCTCTCTCTCTCTCTCTCTCTCTCTCTCTCTCTCTCTCTCTCTCTCTCTCTCTCTCTCATACACTGATTGTCGTCTTGATTTGTGATTTTCTATTTTCTATAAGAGTTATTACTGGGATACATAAAAAAAAATCCTCAGGTATTGTCATTTCATAGGTTTTAGCACGATCTTGTCTTGCCACTAGTTTTTGGAGAGAGAGAGAGAGAGAGAGAGAGAGAGAGAGAGAGAGAGAGAGAGAGAGAGAGAGAGAGAGAGAGAGAGAGAGAGAGAGAGAGATTGCGCGTGTGTGTTAAAGTCAAACCGACAACAGACGTTACTGGTAATGGCAGACACATCCTTTTCTTTTCGATAAGTTAGCACGAGATCGAAATTTTATGTTCAGATTTGGTATAGAAAAGAGTTTGGGAGGTGAAAATGAATCTAATTCCAAAATCGAAAATTACTCTAACAAATACATATTAAACGAAAAATGGCCGCAAAACGAATTAAGGTTCTAAAACAATTTTTGTATTGAGCGCTCCATTCAGAAAGAAATTTTGTCAGAAAGACTGATTTCGTACCGTGAATTCTGCCTAGTTTTTATCATAAGGAAGTTACTTAATATTTTCAGATATAGTTATGTACTAATATTCGGCATGGAAAAGCAAAAACGAATAAATTAGATATACAAGTCAAAATCGTTGGCATGCGGTGTGAAAACTCTGGGCTCATAACCCGCTAGAAGTCATAACTTTACCCCATATTTCCAAAGACTTCTATACAACTTCAGTTGTGAGTTGGAAAGCCCGAAGTGTCCATTCTATACATAAATTTTAAACTAATCAATACAAGACCACATTATTTACAACTTGCAAGTTAGCCATCAACCGAATATCTTAAGTTTGTCTAGATTAACTTTCCGTTCCGCTTGAAATTCACACCATATTAACTGTACAACTATCCCTAACACGGGGGACTATTTTATCTGCCCACCTGACGCCATTCGATCTACCATTTCATGGCATATCACACCAGTAAACCATCATCACATTTGCTCCTATGGCCACATAATCGGTATCTACCGAGTCCTTTTCATTTATCCCCTTGTGTAATTTACCGGCTTACTACCATAAAATACTGCCGCTGCAGACCAAACACCGATGTACCCCAATAATTTTTATAAAGTGCTCTATCGCTCAAGGTTCATTCATGCGGATCTGGTCCGAGTTCTCTACACCTTGGCCAAGGCATCTCAAAAACTCGCTAACACTTTCTCTCCGTGATGTTTGCTCCTAATAATTGCCTAATTATTTCGTGCTAAGGAACATTACACAATGCACTGAATTCCAATAATCATACATACAAACATACATACATACATACATACATACATACATACATACATACATACATACATACATACATACATACATACATACATACATGCTTGCTCAAAAAACACAAGAGTAACTTCTATTTCATTCAGTACAAATTGCCTACTTTACAACCTGTTTGTTTGTGATATTGTTACTCTTAATATCAATAGCAATCATTTCTTGCTCGAACTAGTGTAGTCCTGTGTATCCTGAATGTCAGATACCAAAATTAATTTCTGGTATGAAATTTGTTCCTACAGGATATTTAACAATAGGATGTCATTAGCGCAAAATTTGGTACGTACAATACTGCGGAAATACTAACCTTTGAGTAATCTGACTGTTTACTAATCATTTAGGTGTCTGATGGGTTTCTTTACTCAAAAAGAACTTTTGAGTTTATAGGAAATATCTATCATTGGCCCATAGAACTAAATTAAGACAACAATAGCGCAATAATGTTGATAGGTATGGGCTTGTTTAGGCAGGTCAGAATGTTGGAAGGTACGTACGTAAACGCAATATTTCCGTCCTTCCTTTCTTACATGTCTTTTAATGCATTACCTTTGTAATTGGTCATGACTAATCTAAACTGGAATGCGTACAGATACACACGCAAACGTACACACAAACATGTATGTATGTATGCATATATGCATGTATGTATGTATGTATGTATGTATGTATGTATGTATGTATGTATGTATGTATGTATGTATGTATGTATGTATGTATGTATGTATGTATGTATGTATGTATGTATGTATGTATGTATGTATGTATGTATGTATGTATGTATTCTGTGTTGTTTAATTTCATTGCTTATAGGCTGCATGTTGTTGACTTCTTTGAAATTACGTCAAGTTCTAGCTACGGTGTCACACATCACAAGAACATCACAGTCAGTTATGCATCTCTAAGTCGGCAAAATATTATCATACATTATTAATAAGTTTACTGTCATAAATTTGTAAGACTATTTAAACACAAGTTTGTCAAATTATGTTGGCAATTGATACATATCTAGTACAGCTATATATAATTAGTACGCCTCAATAAACATCGCAAACGGAATTTTTAAATAAAACTATTATGTCATGCAGAAAAATTTGATATAATTAATTTTCAAAACGCACACCGAAGGAGTTGACTCGGGATGTGCGGCTGGGGTATCGGACAGTCATTCTCTGGATTACAGGTCAGGCGCTCTCCCAACTGGTCTACCGATTCTTCCATTGTTCTTACGGCGATTAGTTAAATAAATTTGCTTTTCTTAATTGCTCTAATGTTAATTAGGTACCCTATTCGTAATTACACAAACATAATACAAGTACTATTAACAGTTAACATTAATCACAGAATGTAGCGGCTCCTGCTTTCCTTCGACGATATTGAAATTATTCCCGGTGTAATGAACAAAGAGCTTAAACCAGAATATCTTAATCTCATTGAAAAATTCGCATGTTCTCCCATCATCATATATACTAGCCGTCATGTATAGCCTATCTTGTGCTGAAAAATAGCCTTAAACCCAATGCCAACAAGAACAAACTGTTAGAATAATCAGTTTTGTTAATGCGAGGTGAGCAAAAGTTAACCAAGCCAATATATTTCCCATTCATTGGTCACCAGCTTCGTTCTGCACACATATATATCTGTGTGTGTATGTGTGTGAATGAAGACGTTCAAATTCCTATATACCAAGTTCAAATATTACACATATTCCAAGTTCTCATATACCTTGTTCCCATATAACAGAGATTTAACTTGTAAACAAGGTACAACACTGACTACATTCAAGTTTGCATATTACACACATACCAAGTTCTCATATACCAGGTTCCCATATTATAGAAACTTGACCTGTAAAAGTACAACATTGAGAAAAACGTTGCCTCTAACTTGACCTCTAAACAAGAGACAAACTTAAAAACTTCCATATTTTTTTAAAAAATGTAAGATTTCATTAAATTAAGGCTAAATTATTTATTTCTGCATGTTTCCATCTTTAAAAAAAATCAATTTTCTTGTATCATCAATCCAGCTTTGAAAACATTTTACTGAAGTTGTTCTGCAATCTAATTTAAATGGCAAGAGGAGCAACCTCCATGTTTCCTATTGAAAATTTTTTTGATTAAAGTAAAATACATCACCACCATATAAAATTGACACCATTTTGTATATTTCATGATCATTGATTGGCACATCATAAAATAAGCATCATTTGCAATGCATTAAATAGGAGACAGAACATTGTGGCTGAAAACTTTGTCTACAAGTTTTGTTTTCAGACCAATGTATGATATACCTTTTTTATAATGGTATGCAATTACAAAGTCAAGAAATCCTGTTAGACATTTGTTGTATCTGTGTTTATGAAATAAAAAAAACTGACACAGGCTACATTTGCTTGAGAACATCTAATACAACTTTCCCATGCTGGATCTAACAAACAACAACAGAAAAGGTCTTCCTGGATAACAGGCAAGGTAATTCCACTGTATTTTTGTCAAAGCCTAATCTTGTTTTCCTTTGAATCCCCATCAACTCTAAAGCTGGTATTGGTACAATAGAGATCTGGAAGATATAAGATTATATTCCAATCAATATCAGATCATATTTCACAATCTGCTGTTTGCAGTGGGAGAACCTTACAATCAGGACAATTTAAACAAATTATGGAACTAGTTTCATGATACAGGAACATAATTTTCTTTAACTCCATAAATGTTGTCCCAAGGATATTTATGTGTAAGATCACAGTTCTCCAGTTCACTAAGGGAACATCTGCAGTCACATGCACTTTTATGCACATGCAAGTTTCAAAGAAAAAAGTTTTTGTGCACTTAAATCATCAGTAACCATCTTTGCATATACAACAAGCTTTTTATTGACAAATGTCAGTGCTCTTATCTATCATAATAATGATAAATTCACTATAGTGTAGTTTCTTATCAACATATGTTGTGATCAAATCTGCAAAGTGACCATAAAATTCAACCCCTGTGCTGCAAAATTCATAGTGTGCATTATCACCTAGATTTAAGGACTGTAATGCTTCACATAAATTTATTTTTTTACAACTCTGATTGTATGTATGCCATCTCAAAGTTGATGTTTGAAAATTTGTGCAAACAAATTTTCATTAGTAAATGGATTATAATTCCTTATTCTTGTCACAAAACAAATAGCGTTTGGTTCTTTCCATAAACAGTTGTAGGTACTCAACCACTTGTCTTAGAATTTTGGTTGCTAGTTTCTCCTTTTCTCAGCCTATGGTTCCCCATCCACATGCAACTTATGTGTCAATTGTTTGTGTGACACTATTTTATGTTGGAACATGAGAGTTTTTCTTTTGCTCTATAGTATTACTGCAGCAGATGATCTTGCCATGTTGTCCATAACACACAATCTTAAACTTTTTGGCTGACTTAAGCTCAGTTCTTACACTATACTTTTCCAGTCTGGTTGATCAATGGATCAGATTGTTATATATGAGACAAATTAATCAGAACTACTTGATCATTTCTACAAAAGTAATGCAGACTAATTTGCATAATTATACATTATGGGCAGTATTTATACATAGGCAGGAAACCAGCTATAAAAGAAAGCAGCCAATTTCATTCTTATAGATGCTTGTATTGAAACACTTTATCTACCTTATTCTAGCTTGACTGAGATCACTGACATATGGATGACTACAACTTAATTCTGACAGACATTTTTAATTTGTTTTTAATAAAAATGCCCCACCCCCTGCCCAGTGTGAATTGGGTAAAACAAATTGCAGGAACCACAAATAAATGGCTTGACCTTTCCCACTTTGGTTTTGAAAAGTTGTGTGACTAATGATTTTTTTTGCAAGAATAGTGTAATACCACAGCCTGGCAGAATCTGAAGCTGGATATAAAGTTAAAATCAGAAACCCACAAGAAACAAACAAAAATAGATTATTTTTATGACTGTTTAATCAGCTCATAAGATAATTAGCTCAAAAAGAAAGTCTTACTTTCCTTAAGTCCTAAAAAAAGCAGAAAGCTATTGCCAAGTCTCCAGCAAAATGAGATACATTTCAAAAATTTCTCACTCTCTCCAATATATATGTCTATGATCAAACACATCTTGAAATTTGCATAATGTATCTCTAAACAAGCAAATATTTGTTCTGGACTTACATATATGATTTTCCTTTATGATTGATTTCAAAGACATATGTATCATCTTTAACTTCATCCGAGGTTGAAAAAATGCCTTTGTATTCCAGTAGACAATCCCCTCTTTGGAACTCCTGCTTGGCAAACACTCCTCCTCCTATCAAAATGAAAGGAAATCACTTATATGAAACATTTTAGTCAAGTCATCATACAAAACAGTTGTAAACTCATAATACAAGGTATGAAAATGTGTTAGTCTTAGGTCCCAATGGACTTGTGGCTTTTAAAAAATAAAATGTATAGTTCTCTTTCATAAATAATGTTACGCAAGCAGAGATCACCAATGGTGGCTCACTGGGGAGAAAAGATTGATGTGTAAATGCAAACTTTGGTGTCGAGTAAAGTAGGAATATGATGTGCACTGGTGATCATAAGATTCCAGTGGTTGAGTTCAGGAAGCAACAAACTGCTCCAACAATAATTTTAATTTGGATAATGTAATGGGTATTGTTACAGATGAGAAGGGTATTGTTACAGATGAGAATATATATATATATATATATATATATATATATATATATATATATATATATAACTTATTATTTCTGAATCAATATAATAGTGAGGTCTGTTCTCTCACTGTTGGCTAATGTGGCAAACTATAAAGCCCAAGTTTAAAGTGAAACAATTTATCACACTAAACTTAAAGCCAGCATTTATTATGACTCCTTTAAAGAATTTTGAGTTCAAAATTAACTTTTCTCATTACTAGGAAATTTCTAAAATTTGTAATATTCTGAACTAATAATGTTCTGCAATTTATAAATATTTCAGAACAGTAACCAGCAAAATGCAAACATGTTAGTAACAAATTTCAAGCCCTGGAATTTTACTAGGGTAACACAGAATTATATGGTTTTTTAAGTTTTATTAATGAACATGACTGTAATCAGACAGCTCCAGTGGCCTTACTGATTAGAGTGTCCACTTTGGATGTGGGAGGTCACTGGGTCCGATCCCCAGGTGAGTCATACCAAAGACTTTTAAAAAAGGGTACTAACAGCTGCATCGCTTGGTTCTTGTCATTAAGAGGTTAGTGTTGGGACTGGTCAGCCTGGTGTCAAGATAATGTGACTGGGTGGGGATATCAAGCCACATGTCTGTGGCATGATGCCCCACTGCAAGACATCACTATAAACTGTCACACTGCAGACATTGTAGTGATATGCCTGAATTTTTTTTTATAGCTAAAAATCTAAATCACATAGAACTAATCCCATTGTCAGTTAATAATAATAATAATAATAATAATAATAATAATAATAATAATAATAATAATAATAATAATAATAATAATAATAATAATAATAATAATAATAATAATAATAATAATAATAATAATAATAATAATAATAAAAGCAACAACAACAATAGGCTTTTTAATTGGTATAAATACATTTTAAAGTTGACTGAAGGAAAGTTAAGATCATCTTGTCCTTGTGTAAGGTTTAGGGAAACTACACTTAAACAAATCTTGAACTAATTTGTTCAAAGAATGCTTTCAATTCCAAAGTTGCACAATATTTGAACTGTATTTTTTGAAAATGTTCTCATTAAGTTTTCAAATGTTGACTGATGAACAATACATGATCACTTTGCAATTATATTAAGTTGAACTATTTATGTATGCCTCTCAACTTTGACTATTGATTTTGAAGCTGCTTCTGTGATAACTATCATGTTGAATCTGAATCCGCAACCAAAGTCTATTCATATTTCAGCTACATATGTTTATGAATACATCATCTAATAAAATAGGGCATATTAATGTTCACATTATGTCTGAAACATACCTATATCTTCATCAATCCATCTTACATAAAATTTGGGATATTCTTCCATTTCTAACAAATCTTCCTCTTGGAGTTTTTTGTCCAGTCGTTTATTCCTGCTGATGACCATGTTGCTTTCGTCTTCTTTTTTAGACCTGTTTGACATCTATTAAAAAAATACCCCATATTACATGAACCTGATTATTATTTATACATTATATTGCAAGTCCAGCACTAGTACCAACATTATAGACAGATCTGCTGATGCATGTGCCAGTATGAACAGTAAAATGAATTACATAGATCCTCATCTGCCAGAGAATTAGAGATCTTACAAAGCAGGTCTAGACTTGCAAACAAATATTATGGTTTAGATTCCCAAATACCAACTCAATGCATAAAACACATTGTAAATGACATTGAGTTACAAAACGTTCTTTAAATACACTAGCTTTGACAACAAGGCTGCAAAGTGATATATGGTACAATGGAGCACATAAAACTATTGTTTAAGTAAAAATAACAATTTAATACAAATCTACAACCCAAGTACAGTTATGTTTATCAGGAAGTTTGACTTTTGATATTATTGCTTGAAAATAGTGTCTATCATTCTTGGGCAAACACAAAACAGCTCCATTAATTGCTTAGTGTTACATACTTGTACTTGACAACTTTGATTCAAATTAGCTTTAGATGAAAGGCAAACAAACAAGTACTACATTGGTATATCTTGACAAAAAGTGTACAATATACTAGAATTATATCCATACAAGTAATGCAAAAAGCAAATGCCATTATGTCAAAATGAAAGTGCAGCTGAATGAAATTTGCACTACTCAGCAATGATAGTGATTAGACCAGTCATCCTCTTTTCTTGACGGTTTCTATAAAATTATATTAGTAGTAAATTTTAAAACACCAATTAACATTTATTCAAGACCAATAAAGGCAGTTACATGTCCATGCTGACATACACTTTACATTCGTATAACAATCAACTGTAAGCAACATACAAAACTGCAGGCATCAAAGTTTCCATATTACTGACACTGCAAATACACAAGTACCAAATGGGTATAAATCAACATGCAAAATAAAACACTGGACATCCAAATCCCAATGTAGGTAGTTCTTGTATACCAGTTCCCCATATTACAGATTATGCAATCATGCATATACAAAATACCAATCAATAACTCTACCTCACTGCAAATACTCAAGTTCCCATAATCAAGTTTTCATATACACCACTCCCTCATAACTCATGCCCAGATATCTACCGGCATGGCTCCAGATTTTTCAAAAGAAAATATTTAAAAATGTACAGAACATGAATAAAATCGCAAAAAAAAGAATTAGTAAATTGAACCTTCATAGGTACTATATGTCATGTAAATTTTCATAAACAAAAAAATTATTAATCTTCAATTTTAGAAAAACAAAATGGGAATGTGGTTTTATAATCTTTTTTTTTTATAAATGAAAATCTTAGTTAAAATTTTATGTCTGATAATTTAATGAATTTTACAAACAATACAAAGTGATATGTACGAAAATTATGATACATTTAAATAATCATTCTTTAGATAACTGCATTGTGTACGAAGAATTATAGGGTACAAAAATACATGAAATACAGTAGTTCATTTTATCATCAGAAATAGTGATTATTGCCTGTAAAGGTAGAATCCATATTGTGAAGATATCACATATTACATTTGTTTTGTTTTGTTTTAGAGAAATAGTTGTCAATACACTGTAAATAAACCGTCTGGTGAAAAGTGATCAATGGAAATTTCTGGTAAATGCTAACAGGTGGCAACATGTTCTAATCCTTTAACTTCTGTTATATATACACACTATAATTGCAACATAGTCTCTGCTATGAAAACAGGAAAAGAATCAATCAACCATCACATTGAAACCTGTATTCTGTGAGAACTTAATTACATGCCTGCTTTGTTTTGATCAACAAAGTGGGAAAGTGTTTGTTTCATTAAAAGAAAATCAATTCAAAGAGACTTGTTGTTTTATCAGTTTTAATGTCTTTTCTATCAAATCAAGCAAGGGAAGTACAATTTTAAAAAATTCAAAGCCATGTCAATAACAGTACAAAATTTTGTGGTCATTACCATCCCCCAAATTAATTTTATTTGTCCAATCGAAAATGGTTTCACATTTTTATGCACTTAACATCACTAAAATATATAACATCAGTAATATATCTTAATCATATGTAAATGGGGCCATGGAGAGCAAAGGAAGTAAGTGAAAGTTTTTCTCAGTGACTGAAAAGCTGTGCATCATAGATAGGATTCATAATAGAGAAGTGAGATCCAATGTTTGCAATGAAGTAAAGAATTGCTTAGTTGACATTTAGAGGTTGGCTTAAAAATAAGCAGAAACTTCAGATTATTTACATGATGTTGATTCAGCTGATTGGATCAAACGAAAACAAGCATGGACTGCAAATGATACTGAATTAGATGCTGTGTATGCATGGTTCACACAACAATGTGAACAATTATCAAGGCCCAAGCAGAAGAAAAGTCCCATTTTAAGGTAAGCCATGGATGGCTTTGGAGATTCCAGCACCAACATAGAATTAAACAAAATTCATTGTTGGGAGAAATATGCTCATTGAATCAGGAATCGGCATGTATTTATCAATTCCAGCTCAGAGAGATATTTATCCATGAGCAAGACACAGACGTGGCAGAGAAATCAAAGAGTAATACAAAAAAAATGAACAGATGTTTTCAAAATGTGAAGTGATATTTGTAAAATGTGTAAAAAAAACTGCAAGTATTATTGTGTTCTAATTTATGTTATTTTACATTTGTACACCCATTAAATTCATGTTAATAATGGTTAAACCTTGTAAAAATTTTTATTTTACTTCTACCGCAATAAAATTACCCATCATGTAAGCGTCATTGTTTTCTCAAAATAAGTGTCGATCTTTTGTAAAAAACAAAGTCTAATTTGGATTAAACAATAAAACTAGAATTTATCGAATTCAGCACAAAAATTTGTGACATAGTACACAATGTATGAAGTCGTACATGTGTTAAGCAAACGGAATCTGTGTGGAATGTTTTGATGATCTCCTCAATCTACTATAAGTTATCCTGAAATTAATGTTACTCTGTGTGGAAAAAGAAAACAAAGTACACCACTATGAAGATATATTTATTCACAGTTAATCTTAGGACGATTATTAATACTAACATGCCAACCCAACCGACCCACCCATTTGCATCTACATCGATCCCTTGGTTAGTTTTGTTGTTTGTTATAAGTCCCTCAATAAACTCCCCAAATTCCCATATACCAAGTTCTCATATACCATGTTTACAGGTACTTGTCCCATAAGCAATATAGCACTGCTGATATCCAAGTTCTCATATGGCAGATGCTTAAACTGTAAACATGATACAAGACTCCAGATATCAAAGTTCTCATCTAGCAAGTTTCTATATGACAGGAACTTAACCTGTGAACCAAATACAACACCATCATACTTGTCAGCCTGTATGGGTTACCCATAATTTGTACACGTTTTTTTTTTTTTCAATTTCAGTGTATTTATGCCACACAACCATTATGTGAGGGTTTTTCTTATAAAAAGTTAGGGTTTTAAAAAACAACATTTTGGGGGTAAATGCAGTAAGTTTGAAAGCAATTCTTTTTTAAGTCAATCATAATCCCAAATATTTTTTTAGCTATGCACAAGCAAAACTGGGATAATTCTAATTTGCTATGGAAAATTAACATTTGGCCCAAAGATCAGAACATGTCTCGTTTTGCACCATACTTTGTGTGATTACATAGAATTACTGGTTTTATGTTATTGATGGAGTGGTGTACCAAGTTCCTATGTTACACATACCAAGTTCTCATATACCAGGTTCCCTTGTAACAGAAACTTAACCTGTAAATAAGGTACAAATCTGAATACATAGCATCCAAGTATATATCAAGTTCCTACATTACACATATATCAAGTTCTCATATACCAGGTTCCCATATAACAGAAACTTAACCTGTAAATAAGGTACAAATCTGAAGACAGCATCCAAGTATATACTAAGTTCCTACATTACACATATATCCAGTTCTCATATACCATGTTCCCATATAACAGAAATTTAACCTGTAAATAAGGTACAAATCTGAAGACATAGCATCCAAGTATATACTAAGTTCCTACATTACACATATATCAAGTTCTCATATACCATGTTCCCATATAACAGAAACTTACAATACTGAAGACGTTGAAGTTCCTATATACCAAGTTCAAATATTACACATATTCCAAGTTCTCATATACCATGTTCCCATATAACAGAAATTTAACGTATAAACAAGGTACAACACTGACTACATTCAAGTTTCCATATTACACACATACCAAGTTCTCATATACCAGGTTCCCATATTATAGAAACTTGACCTGTAAAAGTACAACATTGAAGACAGCAGGAACTTGACCTGTAAACAAGGTACAACACTGCAGATATCCAAATTCTTATACATCAATTTCTATTATTACAGGAACTTAACCTCAAAACAGGAGAAAAACGTTGCCTCTAACTTGACCTCTAAACAAGAGAAAAACTTTACAAGTTTCCATATTAAAGGTTAATGCAAATACAAATGTACTACATGGATATCACTTAACCAGACCTGCCAACCCCTGATGAGTCTGTCTCAGTAATTCAATTGATTTATTGCTGTAAGTTTGACCAGTTTTCTGTAAGGTGTCAAACAAATATCATAACCTGCTGTTGCAAAGCTCTAAAAATGCAATTAAACAGGCAATGCAAACAAATGAGCAAAACAAGCTGGAAATAGAATTCACCTAAATTTCCCATATACCAATTTTAGAAAATACATCTGGGAATCAGTGATCATGCTAGGCTTCCTCAATGTTGCAAATTGCAATCTTTATCCCTTACTGGTGATATATAAACCATCAGGAGAGCTATTTGGCAACATTTTTGGATGTTAAAAATTTTATATACAGTCTTGGATTTGGAGTTGAGAAATTCAAAGGCACTGAGACAGGAAGCTGCAAACTTGGATATAAAATTGTGCTGGAATCTTGTTGTTACATAAACAAATCCTCTTTTTATAAGGATAAACCATCCTAACCATCCTAAGGCAGTATGGCTATATCATAATCCACTTATGCTGAGGTCTGGCCTTAGTACTCTGCTTTAATATAACCCAGATGGTCATGCTACCTGACTAGCTACAATCTACCTTTGAAATCAGGAAAAGGAATGATTACAATCTACCATGGATTTTTTTTTCTCCTGAAACTTTAAAGAAAACTAATTACCAATGAAGCACTGATCATTCTATATATGATAAACAAAAATCTGTGTCTGTCAATGTTTTATAATTATTTGATTTTTCTGCAGCAATAGCAAATGGGCATTTGTTTGGTCCTTGAAAGAGCGCCTTTAGTGATGCCTTCAATAACACAAACCTTCATCAAAGCAAACTGAAGAACTTTGATAACAGAAAGTTAAAAACAAACTTATAAAAATTGTTTCATTTTTCAGTCATTGGAACATATTTATTATGTCTTTAAAGTTTCCTGTTTGCAACAAAAAAGTTCATGCTTAACGATTGCTAGCAATTGATGTCAAGTTAAATGGTGGTCCATGACAGTTGTCTATGGCTAACCCAAATCTACAGCATATAAACAACTATACAGCCACATGCTACACAGAATAAATATCAGAGTGAATTATTTCGAGAAACATGTTTGTTGACAATGGGATATGATCAAACAAGAACAACCATTTTTATTTAAATATATATGTTTTAGTTGTGTTTTCTAATGGGATTGTACTGATACCTGAATTGTCTAGCATATTAATGACTACTCAAATTCATGGATTTTTCATATGCATGTATAATATTTAACATATTGTGGAGTGTACTACACAAATGTAAGTTGTCTAGATACAAAACTAATTCAGACAAGTTGTCTTCCTTTAATATGAATGTCCATTATTTTTTTATCTGTAAATCCCAGTTATGGACTAAAGGTCATCTCTTGAGGTTAAATCATCACAATGTCTGCAGTGTGGCAGTTTATAGTAATATCCAACACTGGGGTGTCTTGCAGGAGACAGGTAATAATATGTTCTCTCAGTGATTATCCTGACACCAGGCCAACCAGTTCTTAACACTAACCTCCTAATGATTTAGTACCATTTTGATAAGTCTTTGGTATGGCTCAGTTGGGATTTGAACCCACAACCTACTGCATCTGAGATGGGTGCTCTAACCATTTAGGCCATTTGGGTGGTCAACACTAGTAAAGATGCTTCCCGATGATGCAGACAATATTTTGCCCATTTTACCTGGATGAAGAGCAACCAATATGCTGTCACCAAAATTTTCAATTTTTAACAAGGCACAAAGAAGCAAGGTCAGCTTATAAATCACAAAAATATAGGTACTAACAGAAAGCTTGAATTGTGTTCTGTTTATGTAACAAAAGTATCTTGAGATTCATTGATTCAGCTTCCAAACACCATATAAAGTGAACAGTATATAAACCAAGTGACCACAAATATGGTAACTGATGTCATTTTGGAACTATCTATATAGAAAATTTATAGGATAAACCTGTATATATAATGTAGTAGCATTCTGTAGCTGAGGGTGTGCCCATGTCTCTCTACTCTTCATTTTATCAAATAATCACAATCTATACCACTAGCCACTGAAGGAGAATCCTTAAATCAAACTTGTTGAATGTTTTTTTTAAATGCTAACACACATATTGTAGTTGTTTCTGTAGTTGTTTCTTTAATCTTTAGCTCAACACACTAAAGTCTATGATCTAGTTTGTACATGGGTGCATAGTTTTCAATAGATATGTGTCCTCAGGTTTTGACGCTTGGAACTTAAATATGACTAATTTCTGACTTGTCTTTTTGATGCACATAGACTAGGGCTGGGGCATTAATCTCAATTACCCTTTTGCCTAGGTTCTTACTAAGAGTGCTAGGTCCATAAAAGATTTACTGGACAGGTACTGATTGACATTAGCTTGAGAACAGTTTACACCTTCACAGGCCAATAATCACACCAATGGAAGAAATGTTTAAAACCAGGCATTTTAATTAATGGATCTTTCAGAAAACATACAACCAGTCAGACTTATTATTTGCATAAAATCTGGCCCACAACTGCAAATGAGATTATTTATTGAACTGATCTAGTACATTACAATTTCTCATTGACCTGTTTAAGAAATGGGCACTCACTATAGAGCATGTCAGTGTTTGTTTTGACTTATTTTATCTCTAGGAATCATTTGAGTATTCATTCAATCATACAAATAATGTAACTAGGGAGTGCTTCAGTGTGCTGAGTGACACCATTTTACTATTCTTTTACAGAGTAGGTACCACTTGTTAATGAGCTCCCATTCTTTTAACTTTGATTGGATAATTTCACAATAGCTAGGAAATATTATGTCATAACCTTCACAAAGGAAAATGGCTTTTATTTGAAACAATGTCATTGGTAAGAATTTAATATGGCTCAGAGAAAAATTTTCCTGAAAAAACCCACAAAATGCAGATGAGAGAGGGTTTATTTATGTCTAAATATGGAAAGAGTCAAGAATTATATGGTACTTGTATTCATTTCATGGGAATGCAGATGTATTGTAACATTCCCCCATCTCATCTTTAACCCGAAATGCATGTCAGTTCTCTCCCTTGAACAGCCAGTTGAGTTAGCAATCACAGAAGTCCCATGTTTAATCAATAAAGTATAAAGAAATCTGTTACAACACAAAATTACCTTATCAATATAATAAATATACATATATAGTACATATAATATGATTTATTATAAGGTACTATATACTGCAAAAACACCAGAATCTTTGGTAGCATCTATATACTTAATGATAATAAATATCATTGCTACCACTATCTATAAGTATAACCAAGCGGTTTGTTTTTATTATTATCGATACAAAATAGTATCAAACCAGCTTGATACCTTTGAATATGAAATTAATGTAGTAGTAAAGATCAATCTAATTTTGTGCTTGTCTCTCTTCATGGATGAGATATGATTGCTTTCTGTTAGAAGAATAAGACCCCTCCCCATAATTAAAAAATACACTTTTTAAGTTCTTGAAGCTATTCACAGCTCAGATTTTTGAAGCATCCATACACCCTGCATAAACATCTTCATTTGTCTGTCATTTTATCATTATATTATACTGTTTATGAAATAAGTTCATATTGTTATGACAATAAATACTTGCACAATCCGGTTGTGCAATAAAGAAACTAATTAAAACAAAATTAAAAAGTATATACAGTACTGTATTTAACTTTCAGAGGTAATAGAGAATAAAATTATTTATGTAAACATACATTCAAAATCTATTTTTAGATGGATTGGGCTAAGCAAATTTTCATACAGGTAGACATAAGCAATACATACTTGGTCTTGTTACACTGCTGTTACTATATATATTTTTAAGTAAGGAGGTGGATGCTAACAATCCCATTTGTTTTTCACTTTCATATGAATAAAACACGAATAAATACAAGCTTTTCACATAATTTGACTTTTAGATTGGACATAACCTCATCATTGTAAATTCTGAGCAATTAAAGCTGCAAATTCTGTATTAGCCGAGGCACATTTCCCCAAATTTCCTTTTATATACAATATACATTGTAAATTATATTTCAAGATGTTTGGTTATATTTTCAAATTACTATTTCATTCATTAACCCAAACAAGCATTCCATTACTGGATTTGTATTCAATATATACACTGTACAAAAAATACTTTTTAATACATCTTTTTTTTTGCAGGTAATAAAATAAGTTGCTTGCACTTGCTATGAGTAAAAACCATGAAAAGGATTATTTTTTGCTAATTTGTTATGTCTATCCTCTGATCTCAAAAATACCATATTTATTAACTTGATTGACTGATTGATTTATATTTTAACGGCGCACCAGCACTCTGAGGCTATTTAGCGCCAAACATAATGTTATATCCTTTTATTTTTTTTATTTATTAACTTGAGATTTTAAAGTTGGCCTGTTGTCCCTGTTGAATAGACCACAACTGCCGACATTAATTGATTCAAAGAAGATGATGGAGGTATTAATAGATAGAAAGGTCTTATGACAGTCCAGTGCTTCTGCAACTACCCTAGCAGTAAACAAAGTCCTGCTTGTGAGACATCAGGTCCGGAGTACACAAGTAGTAAACAAAGTTAAGTAAACTGACTTACCTTTTTCATACATAAAATCCAACAAGAACACAACACACCATAAATAATTTCCCGCATTAACACTCCGTAGACTGATCTCGTGTTATACTCGTCCCTAAAAAAAAACACAACAAAAAACAACGCAAAAACCAACAAACGAGTCTCAGTCTAGTATCGTGTATGATTTCCCGCGAAAACAGCTGTTAGACTGGTCTCATATCATACTCTTTCTTTTTTGCAAAAGTTCGGAAACCAGACAATAACACTGTCATGTTGCCGAAAAGTACGAAATATCATTACTGACCCACGGGAGACAATCCAAACTATAATTTTCGGGATCTAAGAACGTAGTGTAAACGCACTAACTAAACGTTGAAGACGTAGAATATCATATCGAAAACCCCTACATGGTATTTGGGAACGTAGCATGTCCCCATATCCCACTCAAGGTTCCCACATCCAAGGTTTAAAAACAAACGATAGTTCCCGGATATATATATATATATATATATATATATATATATATATATATATATATATATATATATATATATATATATATATATATATATATATATATATATATATATAAAGAATACAAATCATATGGCGAATAACAACCCTCTCAAGCGTACTGGATCCACCAAGGGATCACGTTTGTCAGGGATTAATTAAAATAGATGCAATAAACTGACGACGAACAGTACGAAACTAGTAACTAACTAGCCTAAGCGCTTTCGACTCTTAATGAGTCTTTTTCAAAGGCAAATACAAAACATAGTTACGACAAACAAATAAACACAAAAACGTTGCGTTTGTAAACCTCTACATTTCTATCTTCACATGTGCTAAAACTATAAATACAACCAGCTTGTATAGACTAGTTGCGGAAACTGAAAACGTTGTATAATTCCCTAAAAGTCTAAAAGGTAGACTTTTAGGGAATTATACAACGTTTTCAGTTTCCGCAACTAGTCTATACAAGCTGGTTGTATTTATAGTTTTAGCACATGTGAAGATAGAAATGTAGAGGTTTACAAACGCAACGTTTTTGTGTTTATTTGTTTGTCGTAACTATGTTTTGTATTTGCCTTTGAAAAAGACTCATTAAGAGTCGAAAGCGCTTAGGCTAGTTAGTTACTAGTTTCGTACTGTTCGTCGTCAGTTTATTGCATCTATATATATATATATATATATATATATATATATATATATATATATATATATATATATATATATATATATATATATATATATATATATATATATATATATATATATATATATATACAGAGAGAGAGAGAGAGAGAGAGAGAGAGAGAGAGAGAGAGAGAGAGAGAGAGAGATACACATTACTTTACTCTCTCACTCAGTCTAATCCGTACCTCATTTCCTTTCTCCGTCTCTTTCAGTCTCTTTCTCGATAAGAATCACCAGTTCCAGCATTCCGGTTGCTATCTCTGTTTGGTGAAATCTCCATTCAATGAGGGACTATCTATATATTTATCTGTTGATCCATATATCCCATTCTCTCTAAAACCTTCTTATGCTTATATATATATATATATATATATATATATATATATATATATATATATATATATATATATATATAAACACAAATATATATATATATATATATATATATATATATATATATATATATATATATATATATATATATATATATATATATATATATATATATATATATATATATTCAATTAAACCATGCTACACTGGTCTGTTGTCTACAAATCTGTACCGATTAATGCAACAAAATAGTATTAGCTTAGCAGTTTTTAATATATAAAACCCTCTATAAGATTAAGACAAAATGAACTGACATTAGTTCCGTCATATGAAATAAAACACAGATTCGACACTTATCCAGAAAAATATGAGATTCATGTAACTCCGAGTTGCTAGTTTGAGGAAGTATACATGTGTATCAGTAGTTTTACTATCACTGTGCATTTAGGACAAAACACGACTCATTAATGGAAACAAAATTGGTCAAATAAGCTAGGTAACAAATACAATGATATTTTATATTAAAAAAATTTGCGTCTTTATCAAGCTACGACAGCTTTGTCCTAAGTTTGTATAAAGATTGGTTTATGAACATTAACCTGGCATAAAGGCACAACAAGTTGAGAGTAGATGCAACAATATTTTTTTTTCGTGGTGTGTGGTGGGGTAGACTTACTGTCTGTGACGTACGTTGTAAATTTCTAGCCATGTTCACTAGCGAAGGTTCTGTTAACCCGATCTAGTGCTTGACATACTGAGAAGATATTTTTGTACTTCGGTTCCGTGAATTACATTGGAGACAGCGGCAAGCCACTTTATCCAATACAAATACAGTTGTCTAAATTTGAGCACTGTTCCTACGTAATTGAGACAAGAACGAATTGATACATAAGCATCCTTTCACTGTTTTTCGATGTTACATCTTTCACTCAAATACACCTGTAATGACATCACTCTGGCACATTGCCATACTTTGGACGTTAAGCTTACAAGGTATCCTTTTTAATTCAATTGCAAACACCGTTATCAGTGGATGTACACTATACCAAGCTATTGGTTTATTGTCATTATATACTAAGGGAGGCAACACAGGAAATCCAATGAATGTCACTAGGACAAAGCACCAATATTGCTGTTCGCTCCGCCAAGGTTGAGATAGGGTTATCGGAGCCTGTAATATGTCAAGACGTACCCAAACCTAAACGTACCTAAGTCTAAATGTACCTAAACCAAAAGGTACCAAATTGAACGTACACAGACCGAAAAATACCCTAGTCAAGAAGTCCCCAAGTCAAAACTGGTAGCTCTGTAAAATACAACTATTACATTAATCTAATGTATCTCAAAAGGACAAGAGAGCTGGAAATATGTGCTGACTTGCATGAAAAGATTCATATATATCCATTTAAATTAATGGTGATTATGTTCTTAGTATTTTCTGTATTTTTTGTCATGAATAGTTAATTGTCACAGTAGCCTAATATTGTTAATGATCCAAGCTAGTAAAACTTGAATATACAATGAAAATTATGGAACAGGATGAAAATTAAATAAATTACGAAAATGGAAAGATGGAACCCAACGCAAATAAAGACTCCATGGAAATTATTTTTGTGTTATTTTATTTTAATTATAAAAAGTCAAAAGTAAGCTTTTATACATGAAAATTAAATAAATTACGAAAATGGAAAGATGGAACGCAACGCAAATAAAGACTCCATGGAAATTATTTTTGTGTTATTTTATTTTAATTATAAAAAGTCAAAAGTAAGCTTTTATACATGAAAATTAAATAAATTACGAAAATGGAAAGATGGAACGCAAGGCAAATAAAGACTCAATGGAAATTATTTTTGTGTTATTTTATTTTAATTATAAAAAGTCAGAAGTAAGCTTTTATACATGAAAATTAAATAAATTACGAAAATGGATGGACCGCAACGCAAATAAAGACTCAATGGAAATTATTTTTGTGTTCTTATTTTATTTTAATTATAAAAAGTCAATAGTAAGCTTTTATACATGTTTGTGTCATTATGAAATAGAAAATGGAAATAATTTTTGAACTAACCCTAATAATTGTATGAAATGTGTGCATTTGATTATCGGTCAAAAATAATGATCAAACAAATCATGCATGGTTCAGATCAGTTGATAGAATACTCGCCTTTGGAAAAGACAAGATAACTATATTTAAGCGATACTTCTTAAATAAAAGACGTCTTTCTTGATGTGCTTTGAAGCTAGATTATAAGATAGTTCCATTTCACTGTCAAGAAACATGACAAATTAAAATTATGCCTTTGCTAAAAGTGAGTGCGGGTCATTTCTTAATTTGGGTTCGTTTTGACTTTAGTGCGTTTTGATATTTAGAACCTACGACTGAAACTTTCTTTCAGTAAGTGGCAGCTATAGACGCATACTAGATTTCTAGCTTGACACAGGCTGTAAAACAACTTGCAACATTAGATCCTTTATTTTCAACATGGCAGCAAAAAATTAAATTTCGATCAGACGCTTTATGCTATTAATTTTGAATTTTAGTAATATTCATTATTCCCGCTTTTATTTCTATACTATCACTTAATAATACTATATCATGTAGCCTTTTTCTTCCATTACTGCTTTCGTATTAATGTTAACGCTGTGTGTCTCTTGTAATGAAATAGCATCACCATCCTTCGCCTTTTTTAATTATAGGCCACAATACATTATATATTAGTTAAGTAAGGTAAGGACTGACGTTATCGCATAGGTGAAAATCAATAAAATTCGGTGATGTTGTGCTAGCACGTTTCTAAATTGCTTAATACGTGGTGCCCACTTGTCGCTAAAGTACCCTGCTTTGCTAATCTGGTGGGATATTAACTTTTTTCGTCAGCATGATCGTTGATTAATATGTAATTGATTTGGTATATATTATGTGCAGATCTAGAAAATTAGGGTTCTTTAATCACGATTGAATTGCTTGAGACTGATACTGATACATGATAAATTGCATTGAGTCATAATGGCGCTAACTTAGCGAAATTTAGCTGTGAGAAAGAAAATCTAAAACCAGCGAAACATCAAAAGAAACAAATATAACTGTTTACATATTTTATAATCATTCGGAATACCATTGTAGCTAAACTTAATGACGATATTGTTTACTTGTTTTACCCCATTTAGTATTGCTATTGCTGGTGGCTAAATAGTTTAATCTATAGTTAAATTCAAATGAATTTTATCATCAATAGCAAGTTCAGGAGGCAAGATAGGAGTCCCAATGATTTAATAATATCGATAATCCGAGAATAAAATAATCGACGTTTTACTGCGCATTAACATTCAGCAATGTTGACTGCAAAATAAATAAAAACGCAGGACTGGTGTTGGAGGTAGAGCGGGGTGCAAAACAAAAGTATATATAAAGTGTTTCATATATAACGCAACAGGCGTTTACAGGGTCGAGGGATGGGGAGTTCGGTAATAGCCTTTGAAGAGGACGGACGTGTCTACCAGGAGCTCCCGGAAAACAAAGGAAACAGAAGAAGAAAGAAGAAAGAAGAAACAGAACAAAGGAACAGAAGAAGAAAGAAGAACAAAGGAACAGTAGAAGAAAACGAACAACGGAACAGAAGAAAAAGAATCGGATAACAAGGAACGAAAGAAAAAAATCCGCAAGTAAAACCATTTTTCTTTTACACACGATAAATTCTAAAAGAAATGGAAATCCGGAAACAGAAGACCGAAGAAAGAAGAAAGAAGATCGCTCCAGTCACCTCGTTGCTTTTAATAGCAACGTGGTGATAAAGACTGGTCAAATATGCCATACACAGAGCTCACTTTGGCAAGAGCTCTATTTCGGTTAACAACTTCTACCTTGGCCCTTGAAGGGTTGATTGGAAAAAAAAAAAAAATTTTCTCCTCGCCGTCAAACCAAATTAAGATCACTGAAACGAGCCAGGTAGCTTATACCTCTCAAATTTGACTCAACTTTTGGAATTCCAGGTACGCATAGTACACAAAAACATAATGCTTCTATTTAGTAGGAAAATTCACAACTCGCATTCATTCGACTCGTATGTGACTTACACATGTTTGGCTAAGATAGGGGACTCCCCCCCCCAATAAGCAGCGGGCAGAAACAGGATCTAACTTAGTGGGCGGAAAATGCATCCATTGCCGTCATCGTCAGCTCAAGGCAACCTGGGAACCAACGATTATGGATGAGGAAAGGCAGTATGAGGCGCCCTGGGCCACATTAACTTCATGTGAAAAGATTACACTTTCAAAGCCAAAAGATGTGGCCCCAGGGTAAGACAGACAGAAGGAAGACTATCTCAGCACAAAGAACAGAGGACTCCATTACGAGTTGCCGACATCGTCAACTCAAGGTAACCTGGGAACCAACGATCATGGATGAGGAAAGGCAGTAGGAGGCGCCCTGGGCCACATTTACATCATATGAAAAGATTACACTTTCAAAGCCAAAATATGTGGCCCCAGGGTAAGACAGAAGGAAGAGTATCCCAGCACAAAGAACAGGAATTTAGTGCGGTACCACCCTTTGCTGGACCCTTTTCTTTGCCTTTTCCGAGCCCGGAGTCGGGGCGGTGTGACTGTCTGTGGGATCGGCGACTCTACCAGCAACGACGATCAAAAGGTCTGTTTTTAAGGTTGGCAGTATAAAGGTCAAGCACTAGACTAAAAGCCCAGCACTGGGGCTATGCACCTCCCCAGATAACAACAACATCGAAAGGTATTGTCCGGCTATGGTGGTAAACCATCTGGGGGGGTACCAAGCCCACGCGCCGGGGCAAAAAAGTGTCGAGCTCTGAGACACGGGTGAGCCCTGCCTCGGAAGGAGGGGAGGCCGCTAGCCCTTTTCAGGGCTCTAACAAGTCATAATACACGAGAGTGGATAAATGACTATAAAAACAGTGCAGTGCAGTGCAGGGTCGAGATCGTGGCAGCCTTTGAAGAGGACGGACGTGTTTTTCAGGAGCTCCCGGAGAACAAAGGAACAAAGGAACGGAGAGCAAAGAAAACAGAAGAAGGAAGAAAGAAGAAGGAAGAAAGAAGAAAGGAACATAAAAGGAAGAAAGAAGAAAAGAGAAGAAAAAGAAGACACAAGAAATAACCAAATTCTTTACGCACGATATATTGTAAAAGAAAAAGATCAGCCGAAGAAAGAAGAAAGAAGTTTGCTACTATCACACCACTGTTGCTTTAACAGCAGCGGAGTGAAATAGGATTATTCAGAATGCCATACATAGGGCTCACTTTGGAAAAGAGCTCTTTTTAGGCTAACAACTACCTTTTTTGGCCCTTGAAGGGATGATTGGAGAGAAGAAATATATAACTTACCACCAAACAAATTAAGACCACTAAATTTCACAAGGTAGCTTATACCTACCAAATTTGACACAAACTTTTGGAACTAAAGGTACGCATAGTACGCAATAACATAAAACTTATTTACAGTAGGAAATTTCACAACTCATATTTATTCGACTCGTATGTGGCTTACGCATGTTTGGCTATGATAGAGATTCCCACCCCCAATAGGCAACGGGCAGATACCGAACCTTAACTTAGTGGGCGGAAGAGACATTCACTGCCGACATCGTCAACACGAGGAACACCATGGGACCCAACAATCAAGGAATGAGGTAGTGCAGAAGGAAGCGCCCTGGGCCACATAAAAATACATTGAAAAGGTTATACTTTCAAAGCCAATAATACTATGTGGACCTAGGGTAAGCCGGACACAGGGAAAGAATTTCAACCCACAAGATAGAGGAATTAACTATGGTACCGCTCTTTGCTGGATCCTTTCCTTTGCCTTTTCCGAGCCCGGGGATCGGAGCGGTTGAACTGTGTCGATGCTACCCAATAAAGGTCTGTTTTAAGGTCAATCAAAAAAGGTCAAGCACTAGACCAAAAGCCCAGCCCTCGGGCTAAGTGCCTCCCTAGATTAGCAACATTACCGATAAGGTGATGTCCGGCTTAGGTGGTAAACCATCTAGGGGAGCTATTAGGCTCATGCGCCGGGGCACAAAAAAAGTGTCATGCACTGAGACACGGGTGAGCCCTGCCTCGGAAGGAGGGGAGGCCGCTAGCCCTTTTCAGGGATTTAACCAGTCATAATACACGACAGTGGGCACATGACTATAATAACAGATCGGATCGGACACAACAGGCGTGCAAGCGCGGATTAACAGTTATATATAAAATATTTTCTGAGCTAGACGTTTAGCCAAACGTGCCAGATATTTTCGTACACAACTGAAATAGCCAATACGACCTGCACATGTCAGTTGTGATAATTTTCTTTCTATGTCACTATAACAAATAATAAACAAATGCCGATCGAGTTTCAACCTGTTCAGATGTCACATAGCATTTTTGTTACGTTCTGTTTTGTTTTGTATTTTGGGGAGATTGGGTGTTGGTGGGCTAGTGACCTAGTGGTTTAAAGCATTCACCGTTACTGATCACTTTTATCTCACCTGTGTCTGCGTGGGTTCGAGTCTAGGGCTCAACAAATGTGGGTATGTAACAAAGCTTGCCAGTAGCGTCTCGTTGGTTTGTGGTTATTTCTGGGGTTTTACCTGGCTCTTCCTCCACCATTTATACTGGCCGCCATCTATAGCCTATCTTGTGCTGAAAATGGCATTAAACACTCTAACAGCAACAACAACAACTTTTTCTCTGGGTGATGGATTAAACCGCTGTATAAATCTTTCATATCCTGAAAAGAAATACATCACATAAGTAAAGTAAACTAGCATGTTGGTTTGATGCTCATGAACTTGGTTACTACGCCTAGAAATAGACGAGGAACCGAATATTTTCTCAAAGTGGAGAAAATTATAGTGGGTGGGTGGTATTATTTTTTAAGACATATTAATCCATTGCAATTTGTTAACCTTTCACATACTTCATATACTTTTATTGGTAAAAGTACTCACCCCACCTCGGTAGCCGCACAGAACACCCCCACACACACACACACGCTATAGATGCTTTCGGCTATAGAATGCAGTCAGTGGATAACTCTACTATCTCATCCATCAAGTAACGTTTCCAGTGTGGGCAATCATATTTCTGTTCAAGTTATATTCTTTAAATTGATTACACGTATCTGATGCCAAGTCTGGCTGAATTGCATATCTCGTGATTCCTCCTATCATATCCATCTATTTAGATGAACTTATCATGTGCATTAGTCAATAAATGTTAACTCTGATTTGTATGAAATAAAAGACACAAGAAAAATTAATAGATATTTAAAATAGGCCTTTCCAGGAAAAATCAATAGAAGATTCCTATAAATAGCAATTTAAACTTCCGTGTTAGCACAGAAAGAGAAACAGATAGATGTGGTGCAATACTCATTTCAACTCGTTTCTGTGCGGGAAGGAGCGTAAAAAGTGAGTCAGTTGCAGTCATCTCTCTCTCTCTCTCTCTCTCTCTCTCTCTCTCTCTCTCTCTCTCTCTCTCTCTCTCTCTCTGGTTAGTTGTTACTTTTTGATGTCTTTTTTGTGCGCTATATATGAATCTCCTTGCTCCTGTTATGAGACCTTTGTTGTCTCTCTGCAATCATGTTCAAAATGTTGCCTCTAAAATTGATTGCATTTATATCGGAAGGGTTAATTAAACAAAGAAGCAAGCTGCTTGTTTTTATAAAGTTAGTAAAGTAGAAATATTTTGACGTTTATAGTAAACAACGTGTTTTATTTATTATTGTTAAACTACTTTCATCACCTTTATATCACATGGCAATGTAGCCTTTTGTCGTTCTTGAATCAGAACATACTCGGATGCGTCTTCCTTCCTAGGCGCACATAAAGATGGAGGCCATGTATGTAAAGATATCATTGAGTTACTCAAGTTATTAATAGGCATAAGACAAATTTGCAAGACATATAGTCAAAAGGCAGGCAGTGTAACTCTATATTCGGGTCAGTATATGTTCATACCAGTTATAATAACGATTCCCCATGTGATTGTGAGGGAATAAATTTGCATTTAACAAAAAAAATATGATGTTGTTTCCCTTTTCTGTTCCACTAGTCAATGTACGTTCTTCAAGTAATTGACTGAAAATCTGTTTCTTCAACAAAGCACCTTTGAAGTCCAATGTTCTTGCTGCTAATAAGTCAAACAGGTGACGTAAGTTGTCTTGAGAAAGTTATTATATATTTTTAAAGGTAGCTACAAATAATTCAATTTTTTTCAAATTCCTACTGTGTTGTGAATTTGGTTTAGTGAACATGTCACACTGGCTAGAAATGTCAGCCTTGGGATGTCGACAACAGCAGACAATTTGGTATACAATCAAAATGTATTTATACTTACAAATTTTTATATAGATTATTTTCATTTTCGTTTGAGTTAATTCCAGTAAACTAATGCATTTGTCTGTTTGGGTTCAACAATCTACCATTATCGTAACTTGGCCTACTCACTAAGCCTCGCATTCGATGAGCAAAATGTTTGCTTTACAACTCTTGACGTTTATTTTTTGTTATAGATTACAAAACTTTCTCTTTCTTTTTCTTAACATGTCGTCCCAAAATCAACCTGAATTTGTCTAAAGTACTGTATCCTTTGCAGCTATTGAAGTAGGGAAAATAAAATTCGCCAAATTAGACAATAACAGTTTCTAAAAGAGCAATGAATGAATTATAAAATACATAAAAATGTAAAAAAAAAGTTATCGGCTCTTTTTTTGCAATTTACCTCTGAAGTTTGGGAAGTGAAAATGAGCAAGTAGACCTAGCAAGTTTTTGAAAGGTGCACATCTGGAGTAAGGCCAAGCTGTATACTCTATAACCAATATTACACCCAACAATCATAAACCAAAACAAAGGGAATTAAAGGTTATTTGAACAATACCTAAGATATACAAAATCTCTTTTAAATAGCCAGTATAACTAGTGAGGCAACCCGGGGAAATTTTTTTTCTTTAAAATTCTAGACATATGCTAAATGCGAAAGTGTAGAGTGGCACATTAGTGGAAGTCCAATAAACAAACTCAAGCACTCTTTTATACGAAACCTAAAGTTCACTATTAAGGACAACATATATGACTTTTGTTGCTGCTGCATTCCATAAAGAACTCTTCCTGTAGATAGTGCTTACGTAGTTATCTCCCCTCATTCGACTGGTGTCGACGGATCAATTAACTTAATTCATCGCACGAAACTAACCAAACCAATAAGACCTGAGTTCAATCCATATTTGTGAAAGCAGTAGAACCTGTTATAAAAAGACCTGTGATCTGGCCATAGTACACAATTAATTTTACTATACGGTCTCTACATTTGTTCCTCAGTACTGAACTTTCCACTGTGTGACAATCAATACAAATCATATGTTAATCTAAAATACCTTCAAAGATGACTTAACGGTTTAGTTCTTGTCAAGGGTTGACCTGCATTTTTTTGAGAGGCTGAATTGTAAACAAAACACCAGGCAACGGAACACAGATTTCACTTCCGGATCATCACCATGACCTTATTACTCAATGTGCACTGTCGCCGAAACACACACAGACAACCACACCATAAGATCACATTTTAAAGAATAATCAATTGCCTTTAAATCCTTACCAAGAATGCCAAAATCTAACTCTAGTATCACCACCAAATTTAGACCGGAAAAAGTGATCTAAAAATAGACTGGGACTACATTCGTGGGTACTGAACCGGATTTTATTAATTGTGTACTGATTCCTGAAAGGGTCAATGTTTTTGTCAAACTTTTATATTTGCATTTTATTTTGCATGCCACTACTGTTTCAACTTCATACATAAAGTCTTTTGAAATTTCCTTGCAAGCAAGACATGTGACAGCTGTCAGAAAGTGTGTAGTGCTGGTGTTCTATAGGGTGCAATTTGAGGTCCAATTGTTCTTAAGAAACCAAAACTAAATTTGCTATATCTTCCTTAATTATAAGAATTTTTCAATGCAGTAAAACCCTAATTGTAATACTTGGTAAGGCCTGTCTGAAAATAGTCTTGAAATTAAAAAATATTGATATATTAAATTTTATTGAAAATTTTAAAAAATATATAAATTTTAAAAACCTTTTTTTTTTTACAAAAAATAAATTTTCATACAAGTTATGACATTCAGTTTGACAAATTTAAGGCAGCAATGTTGATTAATGAATGGTCTTTAAAACAAATGGTAGTTTAGGTCTGTACAACTGATAATATTAATCCCAGGGGTACTGAAGCATGATAGCTCACAGTGATTTTGACAGCAAATTGCAATATGCCTATCCAGATGCATATAGGTGTACATACTAAAGAAACAATGACAGGTACTATGTTCCACATTTATTGTTTCAGGTACTTGGACAGTTGTTTGTATAACTAATATCCCACTCAAATTTAAAGTTTTGATGGGACCACTACCATGTTTTATAGCAAATATGCATTCCATTTTAATGCCGATAACTACAAAAGTCAACAATGCAATATGAAAATACAGTTTCACCTTACTGAAAAAAGATGCGAATCTCTCTCATGAAGATCTAAGCCATGTCTTTGAGATGCTGTATATCAGTGTACTGATATGAACTCATCTTGGTCACTTATAGCAGCACACTGCACATGTCCTTATGAGACCTTGCTATCACCATTGGACTACTGGAGAGCTTCCAAATTGATCCAACTCTAATACTTTGTTTCAGATACCAGACTAGACCTGAAAATATATAACATGTTTCACTTAATTCTAAAAAAAGGAAGATGTAGGCAAATGAAGTTAAAATGTGTTAGATATGGTGATTTCAATATAACATTCAGGTTGCAAATATAGTTAAAAAAGGTAAACTTGATAGAGTGACACTCAAAGATGTGAAGCAATGGGCATGTATTAAAGTGACAAATGCATCCTAAAAATAGATGAAGTTTCTACAAGCATATTTAGCCATTTACAGGTTAAATAACTAATCAGGTAGAGTATGTATCATAAAGTTTAAGGCAATGCTGGAACGGTGAGGTTTGATCATTGGTGCAAACATTGATACATACCAGTATAGTGGAAAGTCAAATGACAATGTACCAAATTAAAATTTATTACTATATGCAATCCTATTCATGAAGGAAAAAACAATTTTAGATATTGTGAGTGAATATAGCAAAATGTGGCCACACAGATCAACTATAGGTACCAATAAATCCTATATCATCAACTAAATGTGAAATTTGCATCCCGAAAACTTGTAAACAAGGATGGATATTTGCATGTGTGGGACATATGAAATGTACTTGTTAAAATCACATGTGCAAACATGATTCAAATAATCTGTTTGAATATTTTTAGTCTATTTTTAAGAGTCTTGGCTACCAAGGTTTTAAGTTCAATGATTCAATGATTCAATGGAATGAAATATCAGCTGATGCTGCAATACCGCCCTTTGTCAAAGTACTAAATTGAAATGTGTTACCATACAGAGGCATATTCATGATGAAAATAACATCTTGGGATATTTTAAGTGCACACAATCAAAACTGAGCCTTACAGATTCACTATAGGTACCATGTCAGCCTAACAATGTCAACTTTTGATTCCAAACATTACAAAATATATGCATGTGTGTTCATGTCAGCTATGTAACCATGTTAGGATCAGTTGTAGAAAGTTAAATTCAAATAATCTGTTTGAATATTACTTATGTAATCTTTAAAGTGTCAGATAACAAATATTATTAGTCATTAATAATGCATAAAGCAAAATGGATCATGAGAATTCCCATAATATCATCTAGGCTACAATGTCGCACTACATCAATCAACATCTTAAAGAAACTGAACAATAAAATAGAATGCATTCTGTGTTCAACTTACATCATTTTGCTGTTTTCTTACATGCAATGTTAAATATACCTGGGTAAAGTATATTTTACCCCTCTGACCTGTATTTCATTCTCTGACAGCTTAATATGATTTTGTAGAGAACTTGAACAGGTTCTAGTATAAAGTCTTCATCTCTGTCCTCTCACTAAATACCCTAAAACTATGGTTATAAACAATTACTGATAGCTATACAAGCTGATATGTGTTACTCAGGAAGTCACCCCATCATAAACACATAAATTAACTGTTTGAACCCCAAATAAATAGTTTCCATGACCTAAAGGTACAAAGCAAAGTAGAATTTTGTCTTCATGTATTTTAAATGAGGGTCTCATTTTGACTAATAAAGATATTTTCTCTGATCAAATTTGACAAATATCCATCATTTGAGCTTGTATATGGTGTAGGAGTATATATATGCTGATATCATTTAATATCATTCCCAAAAAATATTATATATGTGTATACTTGGTGGAAATTTTTTATTTTTTAATTGTTTTTTAAATTTCATTTAAATTTTTAAAATTAAAATTATTTTTTTACTTCTAATTTTATTTTTATATTTTTAAAGTCAATATACATAACATATTAACATTTCATGTATATATCATTAATAATAAAAAATTTATATCAGTTTAAAGTTTTTACTGACAGGCCATAGTACACAATTAATTTTACTATACGGTCTCTACATTTGTTCCTCAGTACTGAACTTTCCACTGTGTGACAATCAATACAAATCATATGTTAATCTAAAATACCTTCAAAGATAACTTAACGGTTTAGTTCTTGTCAAGGGTTGACCTGCATTTTTTTGAGAGGCTGAATTGTAAACAAAACACCAGGCAACGGAACACAGATTTCACTTCCGGATCATCACCATGACCTTATTACTCAATGTGCACTGTCGCCGAAACACACACAGACAACCACACCATAAGATCACATTTTAAAGAATAATCAATTGCCTTTAAATCCTTACCAAGAATGCCAAAATCTAACTCTAGTATCACCACCAAATTTAGACCGGAAAAAGTGATCTAAAAATAGACTGGGACTACATTCGTGGGTACTGAACCGGATTTTATTAATTGTGTACTGATTCCATCTGAGAAAAGAAGTGTCGTTGAGAAATATGTGTAATGCAAGAACCGAGCAATAAAATGCCTTGGTCATCAACTCACAGGCCACGTCTATTTAGACTTATGTTTGCATTGTGATTATCTATCTATCTATCTATCTATCTATCTATCTATCTATCTATCTATCTATCTATCTATCTATCTATCTATCTGTCTGTCTGTCTGTCTGTCTGTCTGTCTGTCTACCTACCCACCCACCCACCCACCCACCCATCCATCCATCCATCCATCCATCCATCCATCCATCCATCCATCCATCCATCCATCCATCCATCCATCCATCCATCCATCCATCCATCCATCCATCTATCTATCTATCTATCTATCTATCTATCTATCTATCTATCTATCTATCTATCTATCTATGCACTATAGCAATGTACCTTTTGTGCTTCTTAATTCCTTTTTCATTCTTTTTTTTTCCTTAAGGAATCATAATTATGGAGACCAATTAAAACATTTCTCAATATTCTGATTGACGCAAATATTACACACTGAAATAACAAACATATCATCAGATATGACACATTGCAGTGGTTTGGACAATAGTTCAGGTATTAATAGTTTGGTTTCTTTCTTAGAGCAGGATTGCAGTACAAAAAGGGGTGAAGCTATATTGTATATATTTTAAATGGAATTCATCTAATTAATGGCATGACACTGTCTCCTCAAGATCAAACACAGCAATTATTTGTTAATGAAATGTCTTATTTCAGCATGAAAGGTTTTAAAATTTATTTATATTAATTGGTTTTTATATAAATATTATTTAAATTTTTTAAGTATGATACCACTGTTATTCTTGTAAAAATATACTCATGTTGTAGATACTGTATCATGGTTGTGTGTATAGTATGTCCCAGTTCTTGAAATGTGATGTCATGGTTGTATGAACACTGTCCACATTTTGTAATTCTCCTGGTTTCACATGTGCCTTGCCAAGAATTTATTATAACACGCAAGATAGCAAATAAAATATATCTGCATGAGCCTAGATTACGTCGATGTTTCTATCGCGTTTGTTAAGCCCCATCTAAAGTCATGTGCAATTTATATTCTGACTGTCTCGTGAATATTTCTGCGGCCTTGTGTTTGATCTCTAAAGATTGTCGCGGTGTTAATGTTGAACTCTTACGCAAGGTTACCATGACAAGCAAGAGACCACATCTAGAGTCGGCAAAGGCGACCTGTCGCGTTGCTTAACAAAGGTGTGCTTTATCACACCTATATATGTTAACGGTTAGTTCCAGAATCAAAAGGAAAGTACACGGGGTGAACGCCACTTGCTCTGACAGACAGCGAGAGGGATATTGACCGGTAAAGGCGCGATTACATTTCAGACCCGAATGGGACCTTTCCAAATCGTAAAGAATAAGTTACTATTCGTCTGGAAGGATTGCAGATCAATGGTGTTTACTCCGAGAAAGAAGGCACTCGTAATCTACAGGCAGAACTTAGAGGTAGATTCTTAGGAAAGGAAAAGCTTCGATAAGGTCAGTAAGTTATACGCTTAATTTTGGCAGAATATTACGGCATCATAATTGTCATTGTTTGTAGTATGCACACTTATTTACTAGGATCGTCTAGAATTCCCTTTGCGGTGTTTCATTTAAATGCGTATTTCAGAAATGGGCTTGAGCCTTACATAGAGAATAATCAAATTCGAGGCTGAATTATGTAAATTGTTAGCTTGTGTTCAGAATTAATTTGATAATTCGCTGTTAGATTACTTCGTAGTAACTTGTCGCATTTTTTGATGCGTTATGTTAAAATTTACACATGCTTTAATTGTAAATTCTTAAACATGGTTGATGTTTGTAAAATTAGTTACTATGGACTTATGCATATATCAGAGAATGGATATTTGAATATAGCGTACTTTGTACGAATTGTAAAAGAAATGCGTCTAATTATTGTCATAATGTCTAATGTAACGGTATTGATGTAACGGAATTTATTGATGTATGTATAGAAAGTAATTGAGACAGTGCTGTATTATGAGGTTTGTTTTACCATAAAAGAGTAATTTGATATCTCGATATGAACGAATACATGATCGAAAAAGTTTAATAACCGGTTTCTGATGGTAGGCAGTGCATAGTGTGAGAAGAGACGGCTAAGAAAAATGTGTTTTGACAGAAAGCTCTTTCGGAGATAGAGAACTTTCGTTTCCATTGGGTTCCAAGTCTTTAAGAGTTGGAGACGGAATTGATACTGTAGCCAAGACAGTCGAAGTCGACAGAAGTGTAGCCTAGGAAGATAGAGTGGAGGAGGAGGAGCAGAAGTCTAGAAGAAGGAGGAGAAGGAATCTGGGGGAAGTTCGGGGATTTAACGAAGAAGGACATGGGAGAAATGGACGAGAGAATGGACACAATAGTTTAGTAGAAATACAAAAACATATGGAAATCAATCCCACACTTCTAACCAGGTGAAGCAATATGCTTATTAAAGGGTCGAGCAGAAGGAGTGTAATTGAAAATTTGAATAATCTAATTATTGAATTATTATTAAATTCTTATTCATTAAATTTAAAACTTTTGTATATTTAGCCATCTAACCATGGGTGGGACTAATATAAATGTTTAAACAAAATATTGGGAGCACCCTCCACAACCATGTAGTTTTTCATAGTTTCCATTTTTCGATGGACCTTTTAAAAATTGATCATTGTCATCTAAAATTGTTCGAAGCGAACAAATTCCCAGTTATTAAATTTCTTAAGGATCACACGTCACAAAACGTAAATTTCACATTTGCATTGGGTTTCGTGCTGCACATTTGTATGACTCTTAAGTAAATCTTTCGAAGCCGAAGATTGGTAATTGACGCCATACATCCCAAATAGGAGCTAAACACCTAATACAAAGAATTATTCCTATCTCAATTGCTAAACACTTGCACTTTAGATATCACTGCAATTTCTAGGGAGGATCCATTTTGTGATGTAAATCCTTACAACCATAATGTATCGAGAATACTATCCATTTTGATGTCTAGCCTTTGACATCGGCTAATTGATCGGTTTCAGAAATATTTTCCCAAACACCAGTTCCCTAAGCAAAAAATAATCTCTAATCTCTAAGAATACTATAAACGGAGATGCAAATGCAAATATCACATACTCAAAATTATTACAGTGTATCTGTGCTTGTGTTATACTCGCTATGTTATTATAGTCTGAGAATATGACCATGTTTTTCAAGTACCACTTCATGATAGTTTGCATGAAGATGTCTCCTTTTCGTATATAGCTTATCAAGATTGTATAATGAACATATCCTTTTTCGTATGTACTAAGCTATTGTTGTGTATATAAAAATGTCCACGTTTTGTAAGTACTATTTGACGAATTTATTTCCGAAAGTGTACAAGTTATGCATATTCCAATGAAAGGCAGGGTTTTTGAAAATACCTCTCGTCAGTAATATACCGTGTTAACGGTTTGTGTAGATGCAGATATGAGAAGCTGGTAAAAAGAATGTCACAAAACGTAGATCATGCAGGAAAATCAGCTTACTACAGCACTAAAATAAACAATTTCAGCTCAAAGAGCTTTTTGAGATCACGGACAAACTAATGTCAATGAATAAATGCACACCACTTCCAACAACATTTTCTTTGGTCGACCTTTCGGACCTTTATGCAAATGTCTACGGTGACAAATTTCGATTCATTTAAAAAAATAAATTTGAAAACACAATTTCAATTAACTTTATATAGATGTAACAGAGAATATCAACATCAATCTTTAAAAGCAGTTGAATCTATCTCTGGATCAGGTGTATACAATTGTGTTCAAGAGCAACCTAAACTTATGTGACGTCGATCCTATTCTGACATCTCTGCTGACTCAGATCTTAGATTCAGTGCGGTCACAAACCAATATTATTTATGCTTCTTTCATAGGTGAATTCCAATTACTTTTTGAAACAGCCAGTGAAAAACCTCTGTTGAAAAAACGACTTTTGGCCATAATGATTCAAAGAACTACCACTCTTTTAAACTTTCATTCTTGCTAAAAATACGAGCCTTTCATCATCGCGCCTTATTTGCAAAAATCAAAGTTTAATAAATTTAAAAAATAGCTACAATATTGACTCAAACTACAAAGGCTATATTTGCTAGAAACTAAATTAATATTGTAAAGGATATATCTTCGTGTATAATTATCAACAACAAAAAATTAGATCGCTACGGTGGCCTAGTTGTTAGAGCGTCCGACTCGGATGCGGGAAGTCGTGGGTTCGATCCCCGGTCGAGTCATACCAACGATTTACGAAAATGGTATTAACAGCAACCTGGCTTGGCGCTCAGCATTAAGAGGTTAGTGTTAAGACTGGTTGTCCTGGTGTCAGGATAATGTGACTGGGTGGGACATCATGCTACATTACAGACATCGTAGCGATATGGCTGAAAAATTGTCAAACTTACGTTAAAAATCATAATCACATCAAAATATTACATATATCTTTGTTCCATTGACACAAAAATATACTCGAATGTCATATGACAATTATCTTTTCGTTTTTAACATACATCGTCCTAATACATCTTCATGATGAAAACATAGAGAGAACTACGGAAAAGTTGATTCAGAGTTTTCTAAAAATGAAAATAAATATGACTAATAGTTTTAGCATGTACTGTAATGCGATAGACTTTCTAGAATATATTTAAATATATTTTATGTTTTAACTATCTATAACATCGGATAATTTGAAACTGGGATTCGTCATAAATACATTTACAAATACGTTATAATACATAAAAATTCGCTATTTGATATTACAGCAAGAAATGTTGATATATATATATATATATATATATATATATATATATATATATATATATATATATATATATATATATATATATATATATATATATATATATATATATATATTAAAAGCAGTAATAGTGTGTGTGACTTGGATTTTTAACGTAGCTTTAACACTTGTTCAGCTTCATTGCTATGATGTCTGCAGTGTAACAGTTTATAGTGATGTCTATCACTGGGGCATCATGCCGCAGAAATGTAGCATCATGTCTCACCTTGTCATATTATCCTAAAACCATGACAACCAGTCCTAAAACTAGCCTCTTAATTATAAACGCCTAAGTACTATTTTTTATAAGTCTTCGGTAAGACTAATCCGAGGTTCGAACCCACTATCTGCTGCATTCAAGGCCGACGGTCTGTCCACTTTGACCACAGGATCGGTCAGTAGTAATTGTGATAGGATTAATATTATTATTATTAGTATTATAATTATTAGAAGTAGTAGTATCAGCAGCAATAAATATAGTAACAGTAGTGGTTAGAGATTCACTTTGCATATATATATATATATATATATATATATATATATATATATATATATATATATATATATATATATATATATATATATATATATATATATATATATATATATATATATATATATATATATATATATAATTAGCAAGTCACAAAGATCCTGAAGTTGTTTACATAAATTAATATCTTTATAAACTATATTCAACAACGAACTTTTTTGCAATTTGAATCATGTATAACGTTCCAAATTATAATGTGTTTTGGTTTTGTTTGTGTTGGCTTTATCTTTTTTTGATAACACCGTTTGTGTTGTATAATGCGGCTGAAATGGGAGTTGAATGCATTTATAAAGGACACTGGAAGGCAACCATCTGGTGATGTTCTTAGCCGGTATCAGTTACTTGCAATTTTATACGAGCAATGACAATTGAATTGTATCAAATACATGCCGTAAGCCGATCGAATTTGTCAATTTTGTATCCGAAAGGAATACTGTGAGTCCGACATTGTTTTCTGTCATCGAATAATGTAAAGAGAAGAACCAGAATCGATGTAGTTTTTTCATGTTCTATTTGTTTAAAAAAATGACAATATCTTATCAATATCGCAGTCAGTAGCGTATACTCTACTTATCAATGCAGTTAAACTGTTCTCAAGTTATAATAATTTGAAAGGTAACCTCGTTGCTTTTTGGATATATATTTGGACATACAGGGCTCTTGAATGCTGTTTGGTGAGCTGCGTGTCAGTTTGAACCACTTTCACGCCTAAGGTGGCGCTCACCAGTTATTGTGTACTTTTGAGAGAGTGATGTATGTAAGGTGAAGTTGTTTGCATTTTAAACATGCACAGTGCAGAGAATGTTGGCATACCTATATACTACTTTCATATAATGTGGATGAAATTTCTTTGGATATTGTTCTTTTGGAAATTTTAAATGATCTGGGGACACTGCTAACTAAAATCACTGCTCCCTTGTGCTCCAAAAATCAACCTAAATTTGTCTAAAGTACACTATTCTTGGAAGCTATTAAAATATTGGAAAATGAATTTTGCCAAACTAGATAATACCAGCTTCTAAAAGTGCAATGACTGAATTACCAAATACATAAAATGTAAAAAAAGTTATCGGCTCTTTATTTACAATTTATCTCTGAAGTTCGAGAAGTGAAAATGAGCAAGTAGAGCTAGCACGTTTTTGAAAGGTGCACATCTGGAGTAAGGCCAAGCTGTATATTCTCTAACCCATATTACACAAATCAATCATACATCAAAATAAAGGGAATTAAAGGTTCTTTGAACAACACCTAAGATAAACAAAGGCTCTTTTAAATAACCAGTATAACTAGTGAGGCAACCCGGGGAAACTCTTTTTCTTTAAAATTTTAACCCTATGCTAAATACGAAACTGTAGAGCGCCACCTAAAGAGTAAGGACAAATACATTACTGAATAAACTTCTACCTCGTCAGAGATGGAAACAAAGGAATTTTTCCAGGGGAAAATGTTAGACAACTGTTCAAAATTGTATACATTTGTTCTCTGTGTTTGTACAACCGTTCTGCCATGCTGTAATATAAACAAATTACTCAAATGATAATTTCTTGCTAGGAGAGCAAGGTTCACAAACGTTTTAATTTATTTCATGTACAATATCATAGCGGTGTAAGAAATAAACTTATACGTGCCAATAAGATTTAGCATTTAGGTTAACAAGGACTTCTTCGACTAAAGTTAAAAATGAAAGTACGTCCAATTATCATGGGAGATAGGATACATCAAATAAGGAAGGGAAAAGTGACTGTTGTAATGTTGTGAAAATTAATTGTAGTCTATTATGAGTATATGAATTACAGATGAAGCCATATTGATTGACAAGTCGAGGAACATTTAGGCTTGGGAAAAACATCATGCAATGTACGAAAAGTTACTTTTAGCTGATCTGAGCAAATTTTTTTTCTGACAATAACGAAGGGATCGGTATTTTTGAAAATATATACTCCACCTCCAAAGTGCCGAAGCAAACTTACACGCACGTCTATTTAAATTAAAGACGCGTTTAACTGTAAAATGCACTCAATAGATGACTTCTCTTGTCTTCCTTGTTTCTTTGTTCATTCTTCAAGCGTTGTCGTATCTAACGTCTTTAAGAATGTAGAGGACAGGTCATAAATTTTGTACCATTTATCTCGTTCTTATCAACAAGTGCAGTTCACAATCCACCACTTGCGCACAAACGGATAAGATACTGTCACGGAAGGTCCTTTTCATAGTTTCCCCCGCTATGCGACCGGTGTTTTTCAATGCTATTATTGTCTTAATTTCGAAATATGGGCTGGTGTCTCTCGATACTAGACATTTATTATAGATAATTCTCCCAGACAGCCTGTACCTCGAATAGCTGTCTATCGTGAGAAAACCGTTAAAAGTCATACATCATTTCGCGAGACAATCTTGCATGGGTTGTTCTTTCTAAGACTGCATATACACATATTTCTAAAATACATGCACTTTAGTACACATGAGTTACTATCGAGAGAAGATCTGAGGATCATTAATTACAGCCAGCGATGGAGGTAAGGAAAAGGTCGGTATTTACAAAAATATCCACATCCCACCTCCCAAGATCTGAAGCACTCACACACATACGCAAAAACAGTTTTCGAATAAATAATGCACTTTATGATGATCTCTCTCTCTCTCTCTCTCTCTCTCTCTCTCTCTCTCTCTCTCTCTCTCTCTCTCTCTCTCTCACACACACACACACACACAAATCTGTACAAATGAAGTAACTTTAATTGGTTGAAAATTGTTGCATCCTTCAGACCAAATGTCAGTTATGTTTCCAACACACACACACACACACACACACACACACACACACACACACACACACACACACACACACACACACACACACACACATACATACATACATACATACATACATACATACATACATACATACATACATACATACATACATACATACATACATACATACATACATACATACATATATATATATATATACATATACATATATATACATATACATATATATATATATATATATATATATATATATATATATATATGCAAAAAACTGACGACGAACAGTACGAAACTAGTAACTAACTAGCCTAAGCGCTTTCGACTCTTAATGAGTCTTTGTTTGGACCGTGTATGTTTAGTTTTTCTTTAGTCACTGTGCTAGTGAATGTCTTGGTGTCTATCATATGTTGACAGTTTTTGCATCTTTTATCGCCACATGGTCCAGATTGACTAGGTTGGTTCAATTTGGACCATGTGGCGATAAAAGATGCAAAACCTGTCAACATATGATAGAGATCAAGACATTCACTAGCACAGTGACTAAAGAAAAACTAAACATACATGGTCCAAACAAAACGTGCAAAACAGAGAATGTGATTTATCTCATCACATGTAAGATCTGTATCCTTCAGTATGTCATAGAAATTGGAAAGCTACACATAAGGATAAACCTTCATAGATCTGATTGGATGACAAAAAAGCTGTACAGAAGCCCGGTCGCAGAACACTTCTTCTCCCCTGGCCACACTTTCAGTGATATAATACTTATCGCTATTGCTAACAACCACAGCTGGAGTTCCGAAACCAGGAAGGAAAAGGAATCTTACTGGATACGCCGCCTTAGAACATTGAAAGCAAGCGGTCTAAACCAAGAAGACTAGAAAATGAAAACTATGCACTAGTAGAATTTAACATTCTCTATATCTTATTATCCTTCAATTTTTACTATAAAAAAACCGGTATAGAATCAAATATCCGGAATATAATCTGCGTTACATAAATGTACAAAAAGTAAAAATAGATGTCGCTTTGGTTTGTAGACTTTTAGGGAATTATACACCGTGTTCAGTTTCCGCAACTAGTCTATACAAGCTGGTTCTATTTATAGTTTTAACACATGTGGAGACAGCCATGTAGAGGTTTACAAACACAACGTTTTTGTGTTTATTTGTTTGTCGTATATATGTTTTGTATTTGCCTTTGAAAAGGACTCATTAAGAGTCGAAAGCGCTTAGGCTAGTTAGTTACTGGTTTCGTACTGTTCGACGTCAGTTTATTCCATCTATTTTAATTAATCCCTGACACATGTGATCACTTGGTGGATCCAGTACGCTTGAAAGGGCTGTTATTCGCCATATGATTTGTATTCTCTCTCTCTCTCTCTCTCTCTCTCTCTCTCTCTCTCTCTCTCTCTCTCTCTCTCTCTCTCTCTCTCTCTCTCTCTCTCTCTATATATATATATATATATATATATATATATATATATATATATATATATATATATATATATATATATATATATATATATATATAATTCTTGGTTTTAACACATTTACAATTTAGATATGTCATTTGGAATAATAAAGAGCTCTTGTCGTGCATGGATTTGGATCGTACTACTTCACGTGTACAAGTCAAGAAACAAAATCCTGGATGTCTAGTCGAATACCAGTGGTAAACATTTATTTAACATTGGTTTTATATAGGGTATTGTTGTTCAAAAAGCAGTATTTTATATTTCCATATTTGGGAGGAAAGAATAAGACATACACGAATATATATATATATATATATATATATATATATATATATATATATATATATATATATATATATATATATATATATATATATATATATATGTCGTTTTAGCGCTCTGTCAGAAAATTTTTGCCCATGTTGTGAAATCATTTTCTTTTGTGTGTTGGTAAAAGTATCCGGAAAATTTCGACTCTCACCTTGATTTCCTTTTGTTAAAGAGGAATACGATTGATAATAAGGACGTAACACTTCCAACAATGAGATAAGTGTGTATTTATAGGTTAGTCAAACTGATATAATTTGACGCAGATTGTAAAACATTTCTTTCCGCTGTCTTCGTTTTGAGTGTTCTAGGTATTTTATTTCGTATTCGGAGTGTGGAGAACGAGTCTACAGGTGTGAGACAACACTTCAATGCAAATAAAACTGATAAATATTTGATGTTGCTTTTATATGTTCAAGTGTACTAAATTTGAAGGTTAATTTGCTTTTATTCTTTGTAATCTTTTTATATCAATGAACCGGTCCTACCTATGACAAGCAACTGGCCCTCCATTCCATACTCATCTTTCGCCAATACAAATCATTGTATTGGATAGATATTTACTTACTTTTTTGCTGAGAGATCTGCACTTAAATTAAGCACATATATATATATATATATATATATATATATATATATATATATATATATATATATATATATATATATATATATATATTGCATTAAACCCTACATTTACTTCAGTGGGTATTATTCATGTGATAAAATTGTGAGACAACCAATCAATTGGAAGGAGCCTGTATCCCCATCCAGATCCATGCAAAATATTCCATGCTAGTTTCTTAGTATTTTTCCTTAACTGATTTATAGACAACTCATTTTGTCGAACCAAACACCATTGTCTTTCTTTGACTATATCCCTTGTAATAACCACTAATAAGTCAAATAGCTGATGACAGTTATGCAAGAAAATTACATTGATCAATGCAAGTGTCAACCTTCAAATGTCATAACGTATAATTCCAAATGTCGAACACCAACTGGTTTGTGGATTTCTTGACGAAGCATGTCGCGCACGCTGGAGTTGTAAGTCTTGGGGATGAAAAGTGGTTTTGTCAGATGTTATTTTTTTTTGGTCTTGTTTAGTTTAGGAGAGAGTATGTTTTCTTCTAGTCGAGGTTGGAGGTTTCTTGCAATTAGGGATGTAGTAATGGCGGTCGGGTCTACTATGAGCACCGTCGTCCCTTTAGGGAGTAATATAACCAACCCCAACCCACTGGCCGCCCTCATCTGGCCTATCAACAAAGACCGTCATCAGTAGAGTTCACCCTGCTTATTGCAAGCAATTCTGATGCTTGTTTCCTCTCCTGTTGCATACATGTTCACATTTATCCACTATGGGGTTTCAAGCGCGACACGAGCATAATATTTGAAACTATTCACACATTGATGTGTCTGAAGTACAATTCCTAGGGCATAACGAAACGCTAGGAATTCAGGAACTTAATTTGAACTATATAGATGTTACTCCAACTTCTTGTGGGTTTTTTTTTTCGCTTAGTTAACAAATTTTCACTCAGTACCAAAGCGCAAAACAGATTGTGATAGGGAACGAAAAATTATGAGTTAACCGCTGCCGCCATAATATGTCCCTCTCACCAAAATTATATTTAAAAATAATTCATTTCAGGCACGTGTTTTGAGTACTTTATAGTTTGTTATCGTCAGAACCGGTTTCCAAATCATTTCCACCACGGTAAATATCTGGATTATGACGCGGATGTTAGAGGTTTAACAAAAGCTCTGTCAACTGGCCCAAAACAAAAGACTACAAAGAAATATAAATTAACATTTAGCAAAGTTTGTTTATGTACTGGTCCGAACAAGTGTGGAAAATATCAGATAATGTCAACCCATATATTTCCCAAAGTGGGGAAAAGATGCAATGTCTGTACATGTGCTGGAATGACTGTTCTTAACCCAGATAACTCATGACCCGTAACATTCGGATCAGAGTTATGTTTAGCCATCGAGGGTATTCCTTTAGTACTAAGCAATGGCTTATAAGTATTTGATATGATTCGGCTCGAGTTGGACCAGCATCTGAGGCGGACGCTCGAATCACTTAAATGTGGAAGGAAAAACATTGCATTGGTTCTTTTAATCAATTACGTTCTTTCCTTTCTTTGGGTGGGAGGCACCAGACAGATCCCCCACTTATAAGAAAAAAAGTGTTTCACGTATTCGTGTACCACCTAAAGTGTGTTGCATTGGTTATCTTTATAAACAGATCTTTTTTTAAAAAAAAATTATTTGATAACAAATTTTTGATGGGGTATTAGTTTCCAAAGTGTATGCAAAGGTTTGCTCATCCAATCTAGGTTTCAGTCTCCTCTTTTAATCTCAAGTGACTTTTGCTAAGGGTTCCCTATGTCCTGTATATGCTATATGTTCTCAGTTTACCTCCGAATGTCCCATGTATACAAATAAATAAAGAAGTAAGTATTATATTTATTAATTGTTAGAAAAAATATTCGGGTTCCCATTTTCTTGATTGTTGGTTTATTTAATTAGTTGTATTATTGTTTGAGGTCCCAAAATATTCTATTTTTCTTAAACGTTGAAATAAACAATTTTTAATTGGTTTATTTCGATGAGATGAAAGATCATGTTATGGCTCCAGTCCTCTCATAGGTCTGACCACGCCCCTATTGGGCTGTAAACCGAAGCCTTGTCCCAATCCCCCCTCCCATGTTTCTGATGTGCCGTTAAAGTTTGGTTGTTTATTCCCATGAGGGGAAAAATGAGGTCAGTGCTCCAACCCACGCATAGGCAGGGAAACCTCTAGTTGGGCTGTAAAATGAAGCCTTTCCTCCTTCTCTCACCCCTGGTTATGATTTGCTATCTGTAAGGTTATGTTTTGATATCGATCACCACAGGTCATCATTGTTGTGAATACATATTCTGATATTTTCATTATAAGTTTTTTTTTTTTTCATTATTTCAAATCAAAATTCCATATAACATAGTAAAATATTCCTTCGGTAGCTCTCTTTTAGATATTTCCATAATTAATTTAATCTTATCTACATTCCTTTTTCACATTGCGTTATTGCGTTATGTTTAGTATAATTAGCTTGCACACTCATGGGACATTTATGTATTGCTTTAATTATATGACTTTTGAGGGCTACATCCCCTGTCAACTATGCATTATGCATGAACTTAAAAATTAAATTTTTAAGGTTGTACAGAAGTGTTGATGACCCAGTGCCCCGATGCTCTATCCCAATTTACACTCCAGGTATCTTGTACAACTTTGGAACGTATGTTCTTGGTGATACATTCTCTTATCAATTTGTAAGTTTTATATTTTTTTATTGACCGTAATTTTTTTATTTCTATATTTAACTAGCGGTTATATGTATAGGGTATCCCACGGTATTTTTGGTACAGATAATCATTTTTATATGATTTATTTTGTTTGTACATTTGATCAATATAGGGCTTTGCATGCCAGAACTCCCCACCCCATCCCAGTGTTTGTGCTAAACATTTTTCATTTTTAATATAGTGAGTCCTGTATAACTATATGTACTTAATTATTTCGTTATCAAGTTTACCTAAATTTATTGTTATCAATTTCAATTGATTTTAAAATGCAATTCTTATTATAGTAAAATATATCTTGGTCACTTGGGCACGCTCCATTATGCATTGCGGCGGTAGTGTCCAGATTTCAATGGTTTTTTTTTGTTTTCCAAACCTTACATTAATAGTTTTCTTCTTCCTCACTTGCCCCAAAATTATTCCTAATGCTTTAAGCTGATCTTTTATTTGGAGGTGGTGGAGAGAGTCCAGGGTGTTTCCCCCTCCAGTTTCCTCTCTATAATATTTCAGTTTTGTCGTGATTTATTTTTCAGCCAGAAGCTTTCCCGAATGATTCATATTCCTTTTCTAGATGTCTAAAGAAATTTGGATCTTTTATGAAGTTAGTGCAATAATCCCCTTGGTGGAACATCTTTAAACGATCTTTTCAGTGTGGGATTGTTTTTCCTTTCGCTAACTGATTTATCGTATTCTTAATCTCTTCCATGGAGATGAAATCAGCACCTAAGATGTCCTTATGTTCTGATAATATTCTCTCACATGTTACTTCCCCTACGTAATTATTTATAATATTTCGATCAATGTTCTGCGATGTGTAAAAATTAATATAGTATTTTCTAATATGGTCCATAATTTCTCTTTTCCTTGCTAACATTTTATAGTTTTTAATCCCTTAATTGTTCAAATGGTTTACCTCCTTTTGAATTTTCGCTCATATGATTCCTGTGATTTTTATGTATATATTAGTAAATTGTCGCACCCTTATTCCCCTTCCTTTGTTAACTTCTTGTAAAATTTCATTCAGACTTTCTTTTAGTTTTCTTTCCATTTATTTTGTATGTACTCCTCCTATAAGTTTTCTTAAATCTTTTTCTTTTCCATGCTTCATATCTCTGTATTCTTTTAGAAAATTTAATTGCACTTTTCTTTGATCTATCCTTAAATTTATCCCATTCTCTAATAATGTCTTTGTTTACTTTTTTGTCAAATTGCCCTATATCGTCTTTTATTATCTATGTTGGTTCATTCTCTTATAAGATGTTGTTGTTGAATTTCCAAATCTCCATTCCCCATTTTACTTTACTATTTGTACTGATTAATATATTTATAAATTTATGCTCAGAAATTTTGACCTCTGTTAATTCAGCATTTATATGCAATCTTTTATCATAGTATGTTTCGTAAAAATTTGTCTAATCTGCTTGCTTGTCCATTCTTATAATCATAAATATAATCTTTTTTCAAAATATTCGTTCTCATATATATATATATATATATATATATATATATATATATATATATATATATATATATATATATATATATATATATATATATATCAATTTAAGTTTATTTAGTAGACTTTCCATTTCCTGTTTGCAAATTGTATCATTTGATATATGTTTTCCTGTTCTGTTTATGTTTTCTCCAACCCAATGTAGCCACTACCCCTCGATTAAATTTTCCATTGAGTATTAAAACAAATATTTTTGAATGTTTTCTATAAATTGTTGTTTTTTTATTTGTTAGCAGAGAAATAGACATTTAGTATATGAAGTTTTTCTATTACTATTTGCATTATCCTACCAGCATAATAATCGCATTTATTTTTACTTTACCTATGTTTGATTATTGTTGCTACACCCCACTATCTTTTTGTTTAAACTTATTTAGAATTATAGTTACATTTAGATTACCATCTATTAATGTTAGTTTGTTTAAATAATTTTAATGCCTTATTCCAATCCAACCCATTAGTATTGACCGAGGCTATACGGAAATTCTTTTCCTCCATTTCTGTTTTCCAAAACGTTTGCCGCATTCCATGCCATTATTAATTTTTTTATATTATTCATTTTGTAAAGTATTAAATTTATATTATATTTATAATTATTATTTATAGTTAAGTTTCTGGAGGCACCAGCCTCCCTCCATTGCCCATGTTATAGTCATTGTTTGGTGGTCCGTCTTTATTTTCTATTTCTGTCTCCTAATTGAAGTTCGCTTTCAATGTCTGTGTTCTTTGTATTTTTGTCTTTGTCCTCACTTACACTATCTTGTCTGTTTTCCTCGTCTATATAGCTCTTCGTTCCAATAGTGTCTTGTGTGGTTTTTCCCACCTCTTTTTCTTCACAGTATTGTCTTTAGTGGAATTTGTGAAGTCTTGTTCCAGGTAGTGTATTATTGTCGCGATCACGTAATGAGCTTGACAGGGACAATGTCATTTTCCTTTTGTTATATCTTAACTTTGGCACTGGTGTCGAGATCAAAAGTTTCAGCCCAATAAGCCCCATGTATTTTTCTTCTAGTAGGCACTCTCCTTCTACGGAGTTTCCTCTTTCTGTTTCTGTCGGTGCATATCTTGTTTTATTCCAGGATATTGCTTACTTTCGTCTGCGTTTGCTGTCTGGTCGTTTTTTTTGGGGGGGGGGCTAATAATGCGTCCCATTCGTCCTCTGGTATTTCCGTCACGTCAATATTAAGCAATTCTGTGTCAATGATATGTTCCTCTACTATGTTTGTGGTCCTTGTGTTCAAATTCTCATCAATGTTCTTGCAAAATAAGGAGTGAAAAGTTTAATTGATGGTAAAATGGTGTATATTTGTTCTGCTGTTTCAATAGTGTATGTTTATACTGTTCGTCCGATAGTATATGCGTTTAGTGTAGTGTGGTGGGATTATTCTGTGTGGTTGATGGTGTGAGATCTTCCAAGCTCCTTAAGGGTTTTGATTATCTTTATCTAGGAGATGATTGACCATGGATAAGCCAGGATCGAGTAATTTATAACAAATTATGAACTTAAGGGACGAAATAACAGAGCAGAAATACAGAATATAATTACAGAATCCATATATGTAAAATACAATTGAATTAATTACATAATAAAAAATGACATGTAAATAATTTGCTTTCTTTCAGAAATATAAATACAAAAAAAAAACAATTATATTTATCCGTTCTCTTACTATTAGAACACATTTCATCATATGATTGAGTGACCGATCGAACTCATATTGATGGCATGATAGCACCAATTGTTGATTCCGGTCTCAAAAATCACTGTTGTTTATCGGACGGTGTTTCCGTGTTTCTTTCCTTTCTGTCTCTGTCTCTCACTTTGGGCCCTCGACCTCTTAGTTGCTGATCTCTCTCTCTCTCTCTCTCTCTCTCTCTCTCTCTCTCTCTCTCTCTCTCTCTCTCTCTCTCTCTCTCTCTCTCTCTCTCTCTCTCTCTCTCTCTCTCTCTTCAAGCAGGCATTTACAGAGTTACTTACTTTCGCTCCATTGAAAAATGAAATATAACACCCAGCAAAAATGAATCCCATATTTGTCTTCTCCTGTCATCAACCAAGATTTCCACTCGCTTTTGTGTCAGATCTCGTCCTTCGGAAATCAACAGAACTAGCCAAGGCTATTCGCAATTAATACACAAACAACAAATTATTGATATACAGTTCTATTGATTGTGAATTTATGTCTTTTCTAGCTCCCCGGATTTCCTACTGAGAATATAGCATAAACAGCCATGTTTAGATAAACAATCGCACCCCGCCGTGGCTATAAAGCTGAACTAGACACATCTTAATTCCGTTCCCTTTTTGAAGATAATTTGTATCTTAATTACACACAAACTTATAGACTGCACTCCTTTTCGTACTCCGTGACAGATTTTCAGACAGAAAAATCACTCTTCGGCATAAATGACAGCTAATATACATACACACCTAATTTGTAATATAAGAAATACACGAAATTTTACTATATGATTTCTTTTAAATATAAGCAATTAAATCTGAACTCATTTACATAAATTATTTTATGACATTTTTACAAACTTGAATCATGAAACATCTGCTGATTATTTCGGAACGTCATGGTTATTGAAATATGTATCCAGACTGGATAAATTCAACAATAATTATAAACCGACATCAATACCTTGGCTGCATTTTAGAATCACTTAGAATCCAAGATTAATAATTCTTTATAAAGCAGAATCTATATCTTTTTCTTTCCCGTGTCTTTATCGTTCGACACTCGTCCTTTTGGACTATCTAACGAGCAATATTTTTTCCCGGATACAACTTCTTTCCGCCTTGTACAACTTAGAGTGATCAATTTCACTAGGATAACTGTTCAAGAAAACATGATTTCCGTCTGGGGCACATCCCTCTTTTAGCTAACATGACCAGGGTTACTTCTTTACCCGCCAAACATCTTATCAGTCAGGGAATTCTTTCTCGTCTTCCTATATTAATAATTGTTCTGGAAAATATCATTGTATTACACCTGTTACAAATGGACCACATTTCCTAAATTACTCTGTCCTGGTTCCGGTCACTTTGGACTTTTCTCCGCTATGACCTCGCGTCAACTTCATGAAAATGTGTTTACCATAACATTCAGCAATCGGGCGCTAATGAAAATTCAATATATGCTGCAATCAGAAAAGATTAGTTATTACACCATAGCCAATACATTTGACTTAATGGACATATGTCACGTAGACGACAACAAAATTTACTACGAAATACCTAGAAAACTTGGCAGCTTATCACGATTGTAAAGCTGGTCAAAGAGTGCATATTTGTACTTCTTGTCCAATAGTGTAGGCTTGTACAGATAATCCAAAAGTGAGTGCTTTAAGGCAAGTCCAATAGTATATGTTTGTACTACTTGTCTGATAGTGTATGTACTGCTAGTCTAATAGTGTATGTTTCTACTGCACGTCCGATAGTATTTGTTTATACTGCTAGTCTAATACTATGTTTGTACTGTTGGCTTGACAGTGTTATATTTGTCCTTTTAGTCCAATAGCATATGCCTGCACGGTTGAATAGTGTACGTTTGTACCTTTCGGAGGTATTGTATCATTCACATTTCATTTATTCGACATGCTCTCATCTGAAATATTTGTTTGAATATTATTTTCAGGAAAATTGTTTTTGCGATGCTACTTTATTTTTATATGTTTCTTTGATATCGTGACGGCTATTGTGCTACTCTGCTGCCAGAGAGCACGCACACACACAAACACAAACACACACACACAGATATATATATATATATATATATATATATATATATATATGTATATATATATATATATATATATATATATATATATATATATATATATGTATGTATGTATGTATGTATGTATGTATGTATGTATGTATGTATGTATGTATGTATGTATGTATGTATGTATGTATGTATGTATGTATGTATGTATGTATGTATGTATGTATGTATGCATGTCCAGCCGTGTTATGTAAACGCACCAAAATAACTTTGAGACCTAAAATGTATGTAACAAATTGGACAAACGTATCCTTGAACCGACAAACATGAAACAAAGAATGTCCATTTCTGCTTTAGAGATGAAGTTATAGAATATTTTAATTTTGACCATCATGCTTCTTGTAACGTCAAATCTATTGTACGAATGTATCTATTGTGTGTATTTCATCTCGTCATGCATTTAATACGATATCTAAAGGCTTTATTTGCAAAAACTTGACTTGAAGCAAGCGATCATAATATGTAAATAAGACCAATGTTTCTCACATTTTCAGATTTTCCCTCTCTGCAACAACTGACAGAACCGTTTACTTCCTGCGTTAGATTAAATTCGCATAAAACAGACAAGGAAAGTGTCAACATGAACAAAAAATTATTTACATGGAGGATCACTAAGATGTCTCTCTAGCAGGACTCTTATACATCTTGTTTACTGCCCATCTTGTTTACTGCCGCACATCTCGATAAATGTGCCCTTTGCATTAAAACCACATGGTCACCATGATAGTCATGCCAAACAATTATTAATGAAAGAATAGTCTGATTTTCCAACACATTCACGATTTTCCTTCGTTTGCCATTTTTTATTTCACAAGAACGTGCATCGCTTCTCCGGGTTGCCTTTCCCATCAGAGGATAAGCAAGAAACCAGAAGCAATGTTATATGAAGCAACTTGTAAAGACATGCATTTTGTGAGACACAGCATGTAGTCGATGCATTGTAGGATGATTTGAAGAATAACATTGAACATTCTGTATCTTTGATGATTTAAAGCGACATTGACTCCAACAATTTTCATCTAATATGCTTCTGATCAATTTTACCAGCTGTATTATTATTTTTTATTTTACTTTACATGTATGTTTTTGCAACACTTGCAAATGTATAAGATCAAGCAATGATCTGCACTTGCAGTGTAATATACCAAATGAAGATGAGATCCGCCATTGCCTAGAAATGAATAAGGATGCCGTCTTTGTTTACATCACTCAAAGCGGTCTTACAAGAATTCCACTATCTATTTCTGTCTTAACTGATGTCCAATATCTGGATTTGTCTCAGAATTATATAAATGAAATAGACAATTATACACTGAACTCTCTTGGAGGCACGCTGCAATTTCTTGTGATGAACTATAACAATATATCTGTATTGCGCGATGGTTCTCTATATAATTTGTCAGGTCTTCAAGAAATCTCTTTACAGCATAATATTCTTCAAGAGATTGAAACTAATGTAATAAACTCAAACTTAAAGTCATTGCAAAAGATGCAATTTTCATCAAATCAATTGAAGATCGTTGACATCGAGCTCTTATGGGTGCCTATGCTTTTCAGATGTAACAGTACTGTCGTTGTGAACGTTTCAAACAATTTTATATCAAATTTTACCAACCATAAAGGGTTAAGAGTGTCAGACTTCAGCATAAACAATTCATTCAGTGCTGATTTAACAATAAATAATCTTACGACAATTGACATTAACTATCTTCTCAGTTTATTTAAAGTAGAACACATTTTGGAGCTGTACAATCTGGGAAGTGGTGCATTCAATATAATGTATAACCCTCTAGTATGTGATTGTCGGTTATTTCCCTTTTCATTTTACATTAGTATTTTTAGATTTATGGATAAATTCAATCCACTATTCACCATGACATGTTCCAACCCACCAGCACTGGCAGGTCTTCTGATTTATAAAGTTCCAATTCAGGACTTTAATTGTACGGTTCATGAAAAATGCCCAGCCCAATGCGTATGCACAAAGACAGTTGCTCTAGAATTGATAACAGTAGTCTGTGACAACGACATGGTAGAATCACTTCCGAATGTCATTCCAGAAGGCAAGTATGTCGCTTTGTCCGTACATAGTAGAAATGTTCGGGAACTGTCAGATAGAAACTATTTTAGGAACGTCACAGATTTAGACCTTTCTTCCTCTTCTATTTCATCAATACATGACGACTTTCTTCATAATTTCGAAAGCTTGAGTACGATTCAGATATATGACAATTCGCTCATGACGCTTCCTGAAGGAATACAAAATATGAATCTAGACAACCTTACCTCCTTGTATTTACATGGAAACCCATTTAAGTGTGACTGCCATTCGAAATGGATGAAATCTTGGCTTCAAAAGAACCGAGTCAAAATTCCAGATCTGAATCAAGTCCTCTGCCAATCGGGACAGGCCAACGGCAAGCCTATCATTACTGCCTTAGATTCTGACTTTGTCTGCGATGGTATCAGTTTATCTCTCGTCCTTGCTATCAGTCTAGGAGGGTTTAGCGTTTTTGTAATTATCGTGTTTGGAGGATATTGTCTTCGAGAGCCGATTAAAGTTTTTCTGATCGCAAACTACCGTTGCTTCCAATGTCTTCGTAGGAAGGTTGCCACTAACTCACCTTTTGACATCTTCATATCCTACAGTAGCTTTGATGAAACATATGTCCAAACAACACTTATACCCCAACTTGAAAACGATGGATTCCGACTTTTTACGCAAGATTATTTCGTTCCTGGAATACCTATCACTGATAATATATTAAATGGAATAGATTCTAGCTTCACTACATTGATAGTATTATCTAATAAATTCCTGGAAAGTGATTGGTGTAGGTACGAATTCGAGCAAGCATATCTTAAAGTTCTGAGAGAAAAAGAAAGACACCTGATTATTTTAAACCTAGATAATGAACTTAATAATGAGCTTATTCCCAAGACGTTGAAGATCTACCTGAAAACGAACAATTACATCAAAATTTCAGAGAAAAGATACTTGTCCCGCATTTTGCTTGCTCTTCCTAGAATAAAGGGCAGAACTGTAGTTTCCGAAAGGACGCCTCTCCTACAAGACCATCCAATCAATACCTGAATCTTCACATGTATCAAACGAATTTTGAATTATATGACGCTTTAACTTATACATGCAGATTAATATTATTCAACAAAAATATGAACACTTGATAATTTAGGAAGAGCATCCTATTTGCTACAGCTACCCTAATGTAAACAGGTTAAATAATTATACTTCATTCCAATCAGGAATAGATCTTATGTCGCTAGTAACGTCACTTATATTATATCTTTTATACAGCAGTAGGCCTAATCCATACAGTCATATTCCCATCCATTAACATGAATGGAGCTTAGTTGAAGGCACGATACATTAAAGGTCAATGACTAAAACGATGTTTAGTGGGCAATACTTCCTTTTTATTTTGTATTTTTATAGAATATAAGAAGAAAATATATTTTCACCTCATATGATTGTAAGGTATAGTGATCATAAAATATAGCTCAGCTTTAGAATTGCTACGTCTGTGGTCATTCTCTATTTCTAGCGTCTTCTAAATCAAGCACGATTCTATATTGAACCAAATTGTCCCAATGAGCATCGTAACATGTCAGTGGTCATTCATTTTTTTAAACAGTCTTAACTCCTGAATTCTCAATGCATTGTTGAGATGCAATTAAGACGACTTGCAGTTACATTAGTTACCTTTAGCTTTGTCTTTATCAAAGCCTATAATTTGTGATCAATACAATTAAGAGAAAAGAGAGATCATACATTTTTAAAGAATAAACTAATGCACATAGCTGATATACTGAATGCATGTAAACCACTTTATAAAGCATTTATACCGTGCACATGACAATATTATTATTATTATTATTATTATTATTATTATTATTATTATTATTATTACTATTATTATTATTATTATTATTATTATTATTATTATTATTATTATTATTATTATTATTATTATTATTATTATTATTATATGTAGGATAAAGTCTTTCATCGCTTTTTGATCTGTTTCGAAAAAATAAATTTAATGCATTTTTGCAAGGTTGTGACCATTTGTAAATAATAGATGAATAAATCATCCATTTATCTCTTATGATTTAACTATGTTCTGCGTCGGCCTAGGTGGTTAGAGCGTCTGCCTCGTATGCAGAAGGTCGCGGGTTCAAACCCTGGTCGAATCATACTAAAGACTTACAATTCTTACATTACTAATAGATGCCTCGTATGGATCACAGAATTAAGAGATGTTTGTTAGGACTAGTCGGCCAGATGCCAGGAAAATGTGACTGGGTGGGACATGATGCTTCATGTCTGCTGCAAAACGCCCCAGTGATAGTAATCAAGATTAACTGTCACACTGTAGACATGGTAGCGATATGATTGGAACATTGTTAAATCTTCATTAAAAATCCATATCACATATACACAATTACACACGTTCTGCGTCATATATATCCAACCACCGGCAACCCACAACCCCAAAACGTGTAAACTGACAATACATTTGAAAGTAAATATAGATCATGCCAATGTAATATCAAAGGCGATTTTATTATTCACTAACAGATTTAACCGAACTTTTTGCTTCAAGCTGACGGACATTAGATTACTTTGAAAGAATTGTACAGCTCAGGTTACTCTAAAAATAGCGTGCATATAATATTTCTATCAGAGTCGCTATTTAACATATCAGTAGAACACCCATAACATTAATATTGGTTGTTGTATTCTTCATTTCGGCTTTATTGTACATGCTAGTAAGAGTACGGATCACTTAATTAACTTGACAATGTATTTATCCATATATCACACCATCAATATAAAAATACATTTGCAGTCGGTTCTATTGCGTTTATTACAATTCATGTTGTCGAAGCTTTGATTAATAAAGCAGATCATAAAATCATGTCATATGTGTATCTTATATTTCTATTAAAATACAGATGTAAAGAAGGTTATAAAAAATTTCAATATCGTTGAAATGCGTCAGTTGCATCGTGCACAAATGTATGATAGCCACTACAGAGTATATTACGCTTGTGTTGGATTACTCTTGAAACATAATATATAACATATTTGACTTTTAATATGTGTACATTTTCTACCTGCATTGTCTTACTTAAATGTTCTTTAAAACGATCAAAAAATAAATAAACAGAAATCAAATCAAACAAACAAAAACAAATCAAAGAAACAAGAAACAAAAATTTAAAGAACTAAAACAAAATAATATCATCAAACTAAAAGCAAAACAATAACAGTGGCTCATAATATAACAGTCTTGAAATATAATACAAGTTGCAGGACCTTAGATATATTTGACCTTGTTGTGAAATAATATTTGAACAAAAAGCACATGTTACGGTCTGTATTATTGGCTACAGTTCCAGGTCTTTGGACTTTTGAACGTATCAATATATTTGGCTCGATTCGGAATGGTTTAGCACTTTACTTCCGGCGCCAGTGTAATAAACAGTCGACAGACAAAACCTACGGATCACACCATTCGGAATCGGCGATTAAACTTACCTTACGTAGTCTATTTGCTATACATGATTAGACCCTTGTTTATCCCATGTCTCTAGTCAACAAACCTTTGAAGTAATTAAAAAGTTTGTGGCGTAGCGGTATCACGGTTTGTATGGAGAAAGTAATCAAAGGGTAATATGTCAATAATTATACAGTCTGTTACCTCGGTGTGTCTTTAGGAAAATCATTCAGCTGCATTTTCCTGAAAATTATAAAGTTAGTAGTTAAAACAACAAACATTAATTGTACGTCTATTTCGTGTTTTGAAGTTTTTTTTGTTGTAAATTGAACTGATTTTAGAGTTACATGTATCTTTTTTTATTAACAACAATTTCCACTGAATAAATGGGGCGTGGATATAAATTAAAGAAACAAGATAACGATTTATGTTGTATTGTTTTTCAAATTTTTACCAGTTAGATAGGAAAGAACATTTTCTAGCTGACTCAGTAAATAAAGTCATTTTGACCCTCCGTCAGTCCTTTATAATCTTTCAAAACGAGAATCTAAATTTTTACATAATTATTATGATTATCATTATTGTTACATTTTCTATTTATCGCCGGGTACAAACATCGATCAAGTTTAAAGTCAATACCTTTGAAAGTTAAAAGCAAGCACGTATAAAGATGCTTACCTACATTAAACTCTTTGTCATATTTTGAACTGGTTGATGCAACGTATCGTTTTGACGCCTGCAATAAGATATTGTTGAACAGGGTGTGGAAAACGTATTGTTTTTCACTCATTGCCAAATTTTAAGTTGGAAAATGAACAAAACACGTTCCTAATGCGACCCATTGTCAAACTTCGTGAAAATTTGAGAAGCTGCCATACTCTGTCCTGCACTGCATTGTGGAAATAAATAGAATATAGCTGAGTTTCCAATATTTTTCAACATAACACTAATTGCGTCAGGCGTGAATGACATTTCGCATTTCTCAGATTAAGACTTGCTCTTGCTTTAGATTTTAAACATACTCCTCAATGGAACAGAATAACTCCTCTATCTTGGATAATATTATGCATGTAGTTGTGCATCAACTATATAAATTACATGCTAATGCGTTTGATGAAGAACTAACACATTTGGATAGCATCTGAAGGGGGTTATCGTGTGCGTGTTTTTTTTTTTTCAAGAACATTCGTCGTCATTGAGATAACGTTGCGATTCTATAGCCGTGAACCAAGTAACCTAAAAGTGCAAAACCAACAAGGTTTCTAAATGTCAACAAACAATTTATTTCCCTAGAACAACACGTGACATTTAAAAAAAAAACGTGTTGCGAATTAAATAAGAAATTGTCCTAAAAAGTTCTATCATAAGTCAATTTGTTGTGTTCCAATTGAATTGCAAAAGTATTCAAGTAAATTCCAACACTGCACGTGTTGAAGTGCCTGTATTCTTGAATGTGCAAATGTGCCAATGACATGGAATTTGGTGACGTGTTAACGCTCGTTTGATGTATCAGAATACTAAATTCCAAAATAATGTTTTAGTCAAACACTACTATTGACAAATTTTAATTCCATGGAATAATAATTTGAATAAATAAACCCACACAAATTAAAATATTAACACAATATTAAGACTGGTTCAGCTTCGGCTGTTATAAAAATAATTAATAATCCTCACGTAAATAAGATTGTATATCCTTCTACTTGACCTAGTTAGCAACAACCATTTTTGGAAATACTCTGTAACCGTAATGGAAAATTTACTTTATAGAAATCAGTAATGCATCTTTGACTAAACTGATGTGAACGCGTCTGCAATTAATAATGATCCGAATAATTAATTTAATATAAATAGAAAGTATATTCATTTTTCCTTAACCACTCTCTGTAGATCCTTCATCTAAATTATATAACCTCGAATGCTTTCAAGTATTCCTAGTTTGCCTTTAACCTATTTTTGCTCCCAGTGCAGGTGCATGTTTCACTTCCTCTGCACATGCTCTGCAGGTGATCGGTATTTGATTATGCAATTAGGGCATATATTCCTGACATAATACAAGCTTAGAGAATAAAATAGGATATTGTCTTAAAGGAAATTTAAATCACACCATATATAATATTACATTTTTACACTTTGAAACTCCATAACTAAACATAATAAGCAATATGTTTAGATAGGATTTTAAACCAGAACTTAGACCTAAGGATTTAATACAATGACTTCCCTAATACTTGATGGTATCTCTGCTTATTCTTCTTGAACCCATAATCATGAGGTGGCCTAAAGTTTAAAGCTCAGGCATGTTTGTTCTTTTGACTGTTTAAGTATTATTATACTCGTTCATTCGGTACCACTATGCTAATGAAGTTGTGTATATATTTCCTTCATTTTCTGAATACTGTTTTAGTTAATTCTGTTGCATTAGTTACGATTTCTGATACCCGAATACTTTTTCACTTAAGTTACGCACTTTTATGAACACAACGCTTCAAAGTTATTAATTGCTTTGTACTGAAATGAACGTTCTGAACCCGACAGAATAAACTTGTTTGCTTTAAAATGCTAAGCAGAAGGGAAGAGGTTCAACTCGATACATGTTTAACGTTTTTGGGAGGAGTGCCGTCTTTGCCGTCTGACCTCTATCTGCGTGGATTCGATTATCGGGCTTGGCCAATGTGAACACGCGAGAAAGCTTGCTAGTAACTTCACTTTGGTCTGTAGGTTATATTTATACGAATACTGATACATTACTGCAAAGAAATGTTACATATACATCAATATTGTTTCCTTCCAATTATAACACTTTCATAAGCGACACCTGTCTTTGAGGTATGCCGTGGAATGCATTACGTAAACGCGTGCATAAAACATGATACTTGTTAAATTCATCAAACGATGAAGGTTCTAAAATAAATGTCAGCTAGGTAAAATACTGTAATAAGACTAAGTCTTTCATTTATAAATACCAAATGTATTTCACGTTTTAATTTTTTAAATATTGATTTGTTTTAAAATGTCTCAGGTGGTGGTACTTTACACCCTGGTAGTCTGGTTGACTGTTAGTAAGCTGAATTAGTTAATTTGCATTTATGTCTTTGCTGTGTTTATGGACATGTTGATTGAGTGATAGATTTGGATCATACTGTATCAATTATATTATGTGTCGTGAAAGTAGTTAATTCGTTGTAAAACGAAATGAAATATGATGCATATTTACTAAATTAAGTTTAAATATTAAATTCTTAGAAAAAATGAGTAATTAGCTCGATGATTTAAATCAATTTTTTTAATTGATTCACTAATTAGTGTGTTCGTGCCTTTTTGTCTTTTCATAATTCCATTGTTCATCACTGCTCATTCGAGACTGAGACTAATGCGTTCGTTAGAGTCAAGATAATGATCATAGTGAAGACATTCTATTGCTGAGTCTAAGTTGATACATTTTGTACAGTTGACAATACACCGCCATTGTCTCTTCTGAAATTCTAATGTTTCCACGAAGTGTTAAATGTACAACATTATCACTTTTTCGTTTCTTTTGCAAGTCTCAATTTGCATGGTAAAATATTCTGATTACTTGGTCAGTCATGTTGAAAGTAACATTACTTCGAATCACATTAAGATATATTGATTGAGTGATTGATTGATTGGTTGGATTTTTACGGCGCAACAGCTCAATAAGGCTTTTTAGCGTCATACAAATGGTTACATTTTTCATTATTTAAAAGTGGTAAAGTGTTTTGTATCGACCAGGGATTCGAGACCAAACAGTTAAAGGTAAAACGATAAATTTGTAACGGTGAAAAGTAAATACAGTTTCCCGATCAACGGGTAGTGCAAATAATAAATGACAATTAAAACAAATCAATGGTAATTAAAATCTAGTTACCTTATGTATAGCACATAAAAATGTTCAATGTGATATCATAAAAGCTATAACTTCTGATAAATGTTTACTTTCTTAAGGAAGTCTATAATATTAGAAACGTTAACTGTATCAAAGAGCTCGCTCATGTCTTGCACATTGTAATAATGATTACCTGTAGGTTACCAGTTGAAACACTCCAACATAAAGTGGTTCATTGCAAAATATGCATTCTGGTGCGTCTTCTCCTTTTAATATGTAGGAATGGGTTAAATAAATATAACGAAATCGAATAAGGATAGCAATTTTGAGCTAAGTGCACAAGAGAGTGACTTTGACAAGAGTTGAGTTTTATGGTACATACTTATTAAAGGGCAAGCAGGTGAAATGCTTTACATCCTGAACTGAGTTGTCCATGGTTACTATTTATTCGATACCGTATCGTACCGTTTACTATCAATAAAAGCACCCTTTAATACCATTAATACCTATCATAATTTTAGTAATAAAATATATTTTCCTCAGATATAGTTTTTCAAACAGAAACCAGTATGTCGTTGTTTCGATCTTCTCCCTATGAGAGTGAGATCTATCATGTTACAATATTATATTCTTTACTTCCTTCTTTTTACTTACATTAAAATTCTTCTACAAAACTTTATTCCTGCTAAAAAATTAACTAAAAATTATTTATACCAGCCAGTCCGTACAAAATACAAGGTTAACATACAATATAATATAGAATAAAACACACAGCAAACACCGGACAATACTGATCACAGTCAGGGATCACTTGTATAATTAAACTCCAAGACCAGCCACGGTCATTGAGAATATATACGCTAAAACAGGACTGTATGGAAACCGTAGAACAGAATTTTAAAAAATCAATAAAAGACATATTGGGGGAACACGTCAATACATAAAAGCCATTAACGTTATATCCTAGGTGTCTCTTTTATGGTGTAAGTCCGAGAAGACACTATACCAATAAATTAGGGACTTGCATAATAGAAACGACTTAAAAGATTTGCGAAATTCTGAAACTCCTGCTTGAGAAGTCTTTACAATTGAATTTATGTACTTTGCTCTCCCCCTTCTTACATTTGTTTAATGAGGAAGATGGATATGATGTGATTATGATTTTTACCGTAGCTTTAACAATTTTTCAGTTCTATCGCTACGATGTCTGCAGTCTCGCAGTTTATAGTGATGTCTAGCACTGGGGCATCATGCCGCAAGCATGTAGCATGATGTACCACCCAGGCACATTATCCTGACACCAGGCCAACCATTCCTACACCAGGCCAATAAGTCCTAACACTAACCTCTTAATGCTGAGCGCCAAGCGAGGTAGCTGTTAGTACCATTTTTGTAAGTCTTTGGTATGATTCGACCACCGGAGCGGTATGCTTATAAAGAATGTGTTGGTGTCCAACCGCAAAGTTTTATCCTCAAAAAATTAATCAAGTCTCTGCTTTTTTTTAGATGTAAAATAAAATTCTGCGTATCCTATTTAAAAGTAAAATCAAACGTTAGAAAAGGAAAAATATAAATAAAATAATGAGCGCCTTGATTTTCTTGCGAACTACGTGGCAGTAAAATTTAACGTAATTCACTCCGATGATTTCTTTTTACACATTTTTGTACTTGGAAAATCAATTTAGGTCCCAAGATAAAAGAATGAAACGTCCTTTATATGCAGCCATAACTAAAGATATAGAAAAGATTGAGGAAACTAGGTTTTAAAGTAAACTAGTGGTATTTGACAATCAATAGTTGCATTATTTTTATTGTGTTGACCAAATTGTAAAATAAACTCTTTAAGTTGTGCAACCACTCAAGCGGCCAAAGTGGTTCGAGTCTTAAAGTCCGATGCTGTCTGTCGCGGATTCGAACCCCAACCAAGTCACACCCATGACTTATAAAAATTGTACATGCAGTCGCCTATCTTAACGATTAAGAGGTCGGAGTTTTGATTGGTTGGCCTGGTGTCAGGGTAATGTGACTGAGTGGGACATGCTTCTGCATGTTTATAAATTGACACGCTGTGACAATATGACTAAAATTGATAGAGCATAGTTAAAAATAAGAAAGAAAATGAATATAAAAAGAAACAACTCAAACACACTTATGCTATATACTGAATACATAATTTGTTAGATAAAGAGGGCTAGTGGGTAGGCGGGTTCGTAGATGGTCAGTTATCTATACAATAATAGATCGGTTGGGAGATATTAAGGTTGGACGAGTCAAATAACAAATGAGATCGAACATTCAATAACGGCTTGCATATAATAGAAGTAAAATGTTCAAAATGTAAAGTGCGCATCTTGATTATATTGTTAATTGAATTTTTGACTACGGTACATAATCTAGGTAGACAGCCTGGTTGCTTTAAAGACTTAAGGGTCTTTTTGTCAACAAAGTTACTCTTAGGCATCAAACGCTTAGTTTAGACTGTCAAGTTGCTGCATTATGATTATCCTGTTTAGTTGGATAGAATTTTTACCCAGCAAATAACATTTCACAAAATTCATTTAATTTGGAAAGTTATTTGCCATTATCATGATTGAAAAATGTTTTGACTGGAAATGTCACCATGCTGTGTACATTCGCATCTGGCTTAAATGAGACCGACGCAGAGCAAGAATCGCAGTCATGTAACGAACTGGGAAATAATGATCCATGCTTTCTTTTTGAAGATAATTTTTACGCAAAACGCATACACACAGGATTAAAAAGGTGTGTTTGACAAATTAAATAAAACTGCAGTTATTAAACGTAAGTCTAAAATTCACTAACAGTTCATGTTGACATGTTTTGGCTACACAAACCAAGACATACATGTTTTCATTAACTTGTAGATATCGGTACTGCCTATGAGAAATTATTTGTTGAACATAAAGGCCCTTATTTGCCAAGCCCATACCTATGGAATGAACAGGTATTCTTTCAGCTGTGGTTGGGGCCTGTGTATGATTACATAGTGATTTTTGTTGGTAAGGGTGATTAGTGTTCAGTATGGGGATACAGAGTGGGTGCAGTGGTAATATCATAAAAATAAAATTCTAAATATAAATTAAATGTATAAATTAAATAAAATGGGCAATCAGGCGGGGCAAGATGGAAAGCGAGGATGTGATGTAATGTAATTATGATTTTTAACGTAGCTTTAACAATTTTTCAGTCATATCGCTACGATGTCTGCAGTCTCGCAGTTTATAGTGATGTCTAGCACTGGGGCATCATGCCGCAGACATGTAGCATGATGTCCCACCCAGTCACATTATCCAGACACAAGACCGACCAGACCTAACACTAACCTCTTAATGCTGAGCGCCAAGCGAGGTAGTTGTAAGTACCATATATGTAAGTCTTTGGTATGACTCAACCGGTTGATCGAACCCACGACCTCCCGCATCTGAGGCAGACGCTCTAACCACTAGGCCACTGGAGCGATTGGAAAGCGAGGAAAAGCAACCCATGAAAAGGAACAAACACGGAGAGAAAGAAAGAACTAATCATGAAGATAAGCTAGGATGAAGCAGAAGAAAATAGAAAACCAGATTAAAGATGAGACTAGAAAGAGAAAAGGAAAGAAATACACCTGGAAAGATGACATGAAAAGGCAGAAAAAGAATAAGTCAGCAGCAGATATTCTTGCAAGGAAGAGCAACAAAGGTCATCTTTAAAAACGAAAACCTTCCCAGATATAAAACTAATCCAAATACACCCACCCGGATATAAAAGAAACCTAAACGCTTCCACCACCCGATATAAAACCCAAATGCTCCACTTAAGTATTTAACTACAACAAACTAAACTAAAAGGTGTACAGCAACATTACTTCCACCCAAAAACAAAATACCAGACGTATAAAATACACATAAAAAAAAAACACACAGGAAGCATGTACAGCAATAGCATGCAGATACCTTTACAAAAGAATATAGTGTAGCACATATGTGGCAGATGCCACCTCAATATATACAGCATATGGTTTTCATTCTACATGCTTCAGGATACCATACCAATAATATCCAGATCAGGATGTTGCTAAGAAAGTGAATTTATATGTGTCTTTAATCACAAATTTTAATCACAAAATCGTATGATCACTTTGAGTCAGGTTCTCTTGGTACATTACAGAAAAATACAACGCATGCTTGGTATGCCAAAGGAAAGGAAAAAACCTAATAAGATAATTCACCACTTGGGATTCTTTGACTTGGAATTTGAAGACCATATTTTTTTGGCATTGCGACAGATATAACCCACATTAATAGACAACTAGACATAAATTTTATAAACGACAATAATAAAACAGCAAGATGAAAGCGTGCAAGGTATTGGATCAGGTAGATTGAGGATGTGGATCATTTGGAGATGCCTCTTACATCTTCAGATTGCCAGGTCTTTTATTTCTAGCCGGTAAAGGTAGGCATTGGATTAAACATAGCACTAAATGTCCTCGTGCATTGATGGATGGTAATAAAAAAAGGAACAACATTACGATGAATTAACAGTTAATATTGCCATTCAAACTATTTTGTGAACAGGACTGTCTGTATGAAGACCACTCTGATGGATGTAAAAGAAAAATGTTTTATTGTATACGTAGGCTACTGCAGTTGATTGGCCAATGAAAAGTAGTCACACAAGGCACACAAAAATCATTACATTCCAAATACTTTTACAAAGCTTCCCATGATGATCTGGAGTATGCGTAAATAAACTTAAAACAAACATTTTGTATGTGCACTCTAATAAAGGTTGGAAAAACTCACAAATCTGGGCTTTTTGATATTGGATGCTATAAAGGATAAAATACATTTTAATAGTATATGTTAAATTCACATGAAAGTTGTGACTTATGAATTATATAACTTTTCTAAACTGCCTGATAGCCTTTCAGTATAAAGGATCCAGGGTTTTCTGGCACCATTGTAGACTGCTTAACTCTGCCCAAGTATTTTGACAGTTGACCGTAATCAAATGTTGCACAAGTCCCAGATGGTAGGCAAACATGATGTTTGTATCCTTTGTCAGTGTGATCGAACTTTATAAAAAACTGATAAGCTGTACACATGCAGATTTTCATCAGGAATCTCGGTTTCCATGTCGGTTACTCTTTTGATGGACTTGGTGGTATCGTTGTATATTTGCTGTATCTGCGTCGATATGTCATTGTAGAAATTCAAGTAACCTTCATCTCCATGATCTTGATCTTTAGCCTAGAGAATATGAAATTTCACAAGTTAATATTATGAACAAAACAGATGCTTAATTGGGGGAGGCGGGCAAATCTTAAGCTACATGCATAAGATTACATAAGATAACAAGTTTAAATATGTTAGGTGGCAGTAATGGCATGTCTCACCACTGGCCCCAAAGCAAACTTTCTATATTGCCCAAACCCCTTCACTGTCACTTATTTGGTTTTGGTTGGGGCGGGCCCCACAGCACGCCTGTAACTGCTATCACTGTGGCTATGCTACTGTGTGGCAGTGTGTGTAAAATGTCGATATTAAATGTTTTCAAGTAAAACCGTTATATGAGAAAATAAACATTACTATCATATGATGTAAAGAAAGTAAAAAGAATTACCGGTAATTCATTCAAAGACATTCTGGATTGCATCATTGTGGTACTTGTGGACTTTCAAGACTTGGAATTCATTTGGAATTAAATTCACTGCAAATGTCTCATTATTTTTTTCTACTGTTGAAAAGTCAATTTCTTGTTGATTTTATTGCAATTTTTGGTTTCACTTTTTCTTTACATATTTTACCACTGCATAAATTTAAAAACTTTTTGCATGACAAATGCAACTTGTAATTAAAGGCACAAATGAATCTTTATGCTTTACATTAATTTTTGTATAATCCAATAATATATCATTTACTTGTGTAGTCCATGGAATGAAAACATTTAAAGACTAGTCAAATATTATCCTCAAAATAAAGCACCTTTGCTACTCAGTTTCGTAAGAGTGGACAAGCAAGTAAAACATTTCTCATGTAATTGGATCATAAAGGTCATCTCAAAGTGCTACTGACTAAAAGTTTACATTATGACATCTCTCTCTCTCTCTCTCTCTCTCTCTCTCTCTCTCTCTCTCTCTCTCTCTCTCTCTCTAAATAAAATATTAAAACAATGAAGACTATATCTTTATCTTCATGTTAGAACATACTAATCCCACATTCACTCTTAGTGAAAGTTTAATGATAATAAGTAAAGCTCTATAAGAGTTTCAGTGTGGACAATGAATAATTATTAACCTACATTTATAGATAAACAAAGTAAATTTCTTAAATTGCAAGCTTATTTACAGGATAACAAAAAAAAAATATTTGAGCTGGAAAAAACTCTTGACTACTTTTCATCAATGAAGTTAATTAAATGGTGTTAATGAGACAAGCTTTGAAAGAATCAAGTACATCCTTGAAGATACACACCTTTCATATTTAGATTTTAACAAACATAATATTCCCCAGAAACTTGTCCAATCCCAAGAGTTAAGATGAAAATTTTAAACCCAGTATGTATATCTTAAGACTACCCAAGGTCTTATTCCAAAATTTCAAGCTGTCTTAAGTAGTTTAGGAGATAAAATGCATTATTATTGAGTGGACAGACAGAAATGAAGACATTATACTCATGCATTTTCTAAAGTTGCATGGGAACACAATCATGGTTATTTTTTTTTAATTAATGAATTGGTTGTTAAAACATAAAAATCAAAATAAATTATACATCTCTAAATTAAATGATGAACATGGAAGTCAGTTTAAATCATGGAGGAAGAACAAAACAAAAACTCCATAGAACCATGACCCATGAGAAGCAACCGTCAACCTTTCTGACATTAAAACATCCTTTATCCATTATATTGAATACATGTCCATTCTTCCATTATTTGTTTTTGCAAAACTATCACTGTGATTTAAATCTGCTGCAAACATCAATTTGTATTCATGAAATCAACTAGAACATTAATAGCCTAGCATCTGTAGTTAATACCCTTCTTTTCCTTGTATCAACGTACTTCTGCTAATTTACCATATGTTGCAAGTGTGCATTGTATCTGTTGTAGTTTCAAATAGTTATTCTTTCCATCTCCTTCATGAAACAGCTCCCTTCTGACTGTTTTTACACCAAAGCACATAAACTTTTCTTACATGTGGGTCTTCATTATGCTAATGTTTACATGGAATCTTCAGCTTCGATGGTAACAGCAGCAGTAATTTGAATATGTATCCCTTATTCATGTGGGCAATTGATAAACTCAAAAATGATGCTTGACACTTTTAAAATGTGAAATTTGATCTATGATGATTATCTATTTATAATAAGTTTCAAAAGTAACATATGGGTCTGAAAGTTGTTTTTTAAGGACTACAATTCTCTGAAAGGTGTTTGAAATTCTGTATTTCTTCATATGATATAATACTGCTCCTGTAATATTTATATTAATAACACAATTATCCTGAAATTGAAAAGACTACACCTTTAATGTTTATTCTCCATGATAACTGTGGCTATCAACAGTACACAAAATCCTGTGGCACTTCATAGTAGTGCTCTCCCAAACATGTTATGACAAATTTTACCTTTGAATAGTTAATGTTCAGTATGCTTTCTCATGTCAATCCTGCATAAACATTCTATCACAAATTTAATAATTTTATGGTTAGTCTCCTGTATTCATCCTCCTGTGGCTCTCCAAAGCAGTGTTTTTCCCTAAAATGTGATCACCAACTTCAACTGTGAATGATTTATCTCAAATGGCTCTTTAAACACCATACCTCCTAACTTTACTTTTGAATTGTGTTTTGTATATCTCCAGTATGATTTTTCATGTGTATCTTCAAATTACAACTTTTTCTAAACAATTCATCACAAATTTCGTATTTGTATGGTTTATCTCCAGTATGTATTCTCATGTGGACCTTCAAGTTACTACTATCTCCAAACACTTTATCACAAATTTCACAATTGAATGGTTTATCTCCAGTATGTATCCTCATGTGGACCTTCAAATGACTAATCTGTCCAAACATTTTATAACAAATTTCACATTTGAACGGTTTATCTCCAGTATGTATCCTCATGTGGATCTTTAAGTTACTACTATCTCCAAACATTTTATCACAAACATCACAGTTGAACGGTTTATCTCCAGCATGTATTCTCATGTGGCGCTTTATATGACTATTGTGTCCAAACATTTTATAACAAACTTCACATTTGAATGGTTTTTCTCTGGTATGTACGTTCATGTGGCCCTTTAAATGACTACTCCGTCCAAACATTTTATCACAAACTTCACATTGGAATGGTTTATATCCAGTATGTATCCTCATGTGGACAATCAAATGACTACTATCTCGAAACATTTTATCACATGCTTCACATTTGAATGGTTTATCTCCAGTATGTATCCTCATGTGGACCTTCAAATCTCCACTGTATCCAAACATTTTATCACAAACTTCACATTTGAATGGTTTATTTCCAGTATGCATCCTCATGTGAACCTTCAAACTACTACTATAGCCAAACATTTTATCACAAATTTCACACTTGAATGGTTTTTCTCCAGTATGTATCCTCATGTGGCGCTTCAAATGACTGCTCTGTCCAAACATTTTGTCACAAAGTTTGCATTTGAATGGTTTATCTCCGGTATGCTTCATCGTGTGGATCTTCAAATGACAACTTTTTCTAACTATTTTATCACAAACTTCAAATTTGAAAGCGAGTTGATGACAGCATCAAAAGCGAAGATGTATATCGGTTACAGATTCTGGTAGTATAGGCTGTTCAATTACTGAGATCGACTGCGACTACTGGTTACTTTGAAATCTCGTGAAGGAAATGTTACAATTACACTTCAATCCACAACCATGTCAGCTCCAATTTAAAAAATTATCGGTGAAACTGGTCAGCGACATCTAGCTGTATTGGCGCAAGCCAGTACAAATTTAATGGTTGCAAATTGGACGCTGCAAAATATATAAAACAAAAATAATGTAAAACTGGAACCTAAAGTTGCATCAGTGATGCACCCAATCACACGTTGCACATGTGTTGCGACATCGAAGCGTCCGAATTTATCAGTGTTATTCATATCTGAAATTTTCTGAGTGGTTATATAAATATTTCTTGAATTTACCATCAAGGAAACTTTGGACCATTTCACGGTTATGATATCCCACTGAAAACAACAGATGGCGTCTCTGCGCAAATCACTTCTGGATAGTTCAATCAATAAAGGTAGAATCAGGACACAATTAATAATTCCGGTTCAGTAATTTGGTACATTGTCATTTGACTTTCCAGTATACTGGTATGTATTAATGTTTGCACCAATGATCAAACCTCACCGTTCCAGCATTGCCTTAAACTTTATGATATATACTCTACCTGATTAGTTATTGAACCTGTAAATAGCTAAATATATTTGTAGAAAATTCATCTAATTTTAGGATGCATTTATTACTTTAATACATGCCCATTGCTTCACATGTCTGAGTGTCACTCTGTCAAGTTTATATTTTTTACCCATATTTGCAACCTGAATGTTATTTTGAAATCACAATATCTAACACATTTTAACTTCATTTGCCTAAATCTTTTTGTTTTCTAGAATTAAGTGAAACATGGTATATCTTTTCAGGTCTAGCCTGGTATCTGGAACAAAGTATAGAGTTGGATCAGTTTGAAAGCTCTACAGTAGTCCGGTGCTGATAGCAAGGTCTCTAAGGACATGCGCAGTGTGCTGCTATAAGTGACCAAGATTAGTTCATATAAGCACACTGATATACAGCATCTCAAAGACATGGCTTAGATTTTCATGAGAGAGATTCGCATCATTGTTCAGTAAGGTGGAACCTCCTTAAACTGTATTTTCCTATTGCATTGTTGACTTTTGTAGTTATCGACATTACAATGGAATGCATATTTGCTATAAAACTTGGTAAGGGTCCCATCAAAACTTTAAATTTGAATGGGTTATTAGCTATACAAACAACTGCCCAAGTACCTGAAATAATGAATGTGGAACATAACACCTGTCGTTGTTTCTTTGGTATGTACACCTATAGGATTCTTCGTACGCATATTGCAATTTGCAAAATCACTGTGAGCTATCATACTTCAGTACCCCAGGGAATAATGCTATCAATTGTACAGACCCAAAATACCATTTGTTTTAAATACCATTCATTACTCAACTTAGCTGCCTTACATTTGTCAAATTGAATGTTATAACTTGTATGACAATTTAATTTTTAAACAATAATTAGTTTTTAAAACTTAAATATTTAAATTTCCATTGATATTTACTAAGTCAATATTTTTAACTTCAAACATCTTTCAAGACCGGCCTTATCACGTATTACAATTAGGTTTTACTGCATTGAACAATTCCTGTAATTAAGGAAGATATAGCAAATTTAGTTTTGGTTTCTTAAGAACAATTGGACCTCAAATTGCACCCTATAGAACACCAGCAGCTGTCACATGTCTTGCTTGCAAGGAAATTTCAAAAGATTTCATGTATGAAGTTGAATGCAAATATAAAAGTTTGACTAAACATTGACCCTGTCAGGAATCAATACACAATTAATAATTCCGGTTCAGTACCCACGAATGTAATCCCAGTCTATTTTTATATCATTTTTTCCTGTTTCCGTTTGGTGGTGATACAAGAATTATATTTTGGCATGTTTGGTAAGGATTTAAAGGCAATTGTTTATTCTTTAGAATGTGAGCATATGGTGTAGTTGTCTGTGTGTATTTCGGCGACAGTGCACAGTGAGTAATAAGACCATGGTGATGATTTGGAAGTGAAATCTGTGTTCCTTTGCATAGTGCTTTGTTTACAATTCAGCCTCTCAAAAAATGCAGGTCAACCCTTGACAAGATCTTCACCTTAAAGTCATCTTTGAGGGTATCTTAGATCAACATATGATTTGTATTGATTGTCACACAGTGGAATGTTCAGTACTGAGAAACGAATGTAGAGACTATATAGTAAAATTAATTGTGTTTTATGGCCTGTCAGCACTGCATTTGAGTAAAGTTTAAACTTATATAAAATCTTTATTTTTAATGATAGACACACGAAAATTTAATATGGTATGTGTAAATTGACCATAAAAATGTAAGAATGAATTTAAAAATAAGAAAACTTTTTTAATTTCAAAAATATATTTGAAATTTAAAAAAAAATAAAAAATAATATTTTTCCACCAAGTATGCACATATATAATATTTATTTGGAGTGACATTATATTATATCAGCATGTATATACTCCTACGCCGTATACAAGCACCAATGATAAATATTTGTCAAATTTTTTTCAGATAAAATATATCTTTGTTAGTCGAAATGAGACCCTCATTTAAATTACAAGTTGACAAAATTCTATTTTGCTTTGTACCTTTAGGTCAATGAAACTATTTTTTGGAGGTCTAATCAGTTAATTTATGTGTTTTTGATAGGGTGCCTTCCTAAGTAACACATATCTGATTGTATAGCTATCAGTAATGGTTTATATACATTGTTATAGGGTATTTAGTGAGAGGAATGAGATGTAGACTTTATGCTAGAATCTTCTCAAGTTCTCTACAAAATCATATTAAGCGGTCAGAGAATGAAACACAGGTCAACTGGATAAAATATGCTTTACCAGATATATTTACCATTGCATGTAGGAAAACAGCAAAATGATGTAGGTTGAACACAGAATGCATTCCATTTTATTGTTCAGTTTCTTTAAGATGTTGATTGATATAGTGCGGCATTGTGGCCCAGATAATATTATGGGAATTCTAAAGATCCATTTTACTTTATGCTTTATTAATTACTATTAATGTTTGTTAACTGACACTCTAAAGATTACATAAGAAATATTCAAACAGACTATTTGAATTTAACTCTGTACAACTAATCTTAACATGGTTGCATAGCTGACATGAACAAATATGCATATATTTTGGAATGTTTGGGATCAAAATCAAAAATTAACATTCAGTACATCATATAGGCTGACATAGTACCTATAGTGAATCTGTAAGGCTCAGTTCTGCTGTGTGCAATTAAAATATCCCAACATGTTATTTTCATCATGAATATGCCTCTGTATGCTAACACATTTCGATTTAATACTTTGACAGAGTGCTTTATTACAACATCAGCTGATATCTGATTCCATTGAATCATTGAGCTTAAGATCTTGTTAACCAACACTCTTACCCGAATGAAACATCAACATCGACAAAGTCGTCGTTAAGAATAAATTGACTACCGGAGCGTATGAGAACATTTCTCGCCAGTGATACATATAAACGGCTTAACGGATCATTGACGTGATAATACAAACACGTGGGCGGAGCGAGTTATAGATACAGCAGCGTCTATCAGCTTTGTTGATGAATTAGGAAAAAAAATACTAAGATTTCCCTTTGCGGTGAAAATGCTCACCGGAGAGATTTTATACGCGCCGAAATACACAAAAACGGAGCTCCGACGACAATCATTTATCATAACGCGCATGCATGGACGCATTCAGTGATGATATTTTAACTAAATATAACAGCTACATTTTTACCTCGGCTCTATATTTGATTTCATCAACAATATAAATAAGAATGACCCTGTATCTATTTGGTTGTTTCGAAATTCTGATGATGGAAATGTTTAGAAGTCTGTGCGACCTAGCGGAGAAATTTATCGTGCAGATCTCTCCACAAAGAAATGAAAAATATTGCTTTGAAATACACGAACTTTGATAAAATCACTGTCAAACTATTCCTGAATAACTGTTTACCATTCCATCAGTTGCTGTTCACTTTACGCAGACGAAAAATTGATGGAGATTTACAAGATCGTAATTTATCGAAAATGTGCAGATAAGCAACGTCGAATACAGACATGCCGGATTATGGAATACTATATACCATCACAGCGACTTTATATCAGTTTTCTTGGATATGGTGAGTGTTCTGAATACTTTAAAAATGTGGTCATCCACGTTTCGGGATGACAAGAGTTGCGATAAATGGACCTTTACCAGATATAGATCTGACTGGATTCACCTGCGTTGGTTCATTTGAATTCGCACGATATCTTCACACGATTGTTTATGTGTGGCTTGGAAGACAGTTCTCAAAAAAAAAACAAAAAACACCGGGCTCTATTGTGTTGTTACGATAATTCTTGCTGGAAAAAATTGATATCGTTGAATGTATGTGGCGCGATAATTTCGTATTGTCCTTTGAAACATGTTTGGTTGCCAGAACCAGATAAATTCGATGTAGAAAGTGATATCGGAAAAAAATTTCATAATTTTGACGAGGATGAAGTTGTTATACTCGTCGATGTTGTTTGTAGCCGGGTACAGCAAAGAAAAAAAAAAGAACGAGAAAGTTGCAAAAGATCTCTGCAGAAAAATAATTGTTAAGTATATTTAACTTGGTTCGTATGATCATAAACGAAAGTGAACCAGGTTGACCATGGATGACGCAGAACAACGGAGAAAAGTGCGTTTGTGAACCAAATGATGCTTGGTAGTCAAATTAAATCTATGAATACTCAGGCCAATGCTATTTCTGTATTTCCTGTGCCTGGCAGTAGAAAAACTACTGACACGATTTCTGGGTATGGCTGGATACCATCACAATTTTTTCCCTGGTGTTGTTAAACCTCTGACAAACATGCTGACAAATAAAAACAAGTCTCTTTTGACTGAAAAATTTAATCAGGCTTTCTATAGGTTAAAGACCATACTTAAAAGGCGTCAGTTTTAACAGCACAGATTTCAGACAACCATTCAAACAATCTGTGGATGCGAGTGATGTTGGGTTTGGAGCAGTTTTGATTCAAGTTGACAAAAATGGTACTAACCACCCAGTGAGCTATTTCTCTAAGAAATTAAATAAACACTAAAGAAAATAAACGACAATCGTGATAGAATGCTTGGCATTAATGCTAGCATTACAGCATTTTGAAGTTTATATTAGTTCAGTTCCTCCGGTTGTTGTGTTTAGTGACCATAACCCCCTTATTTTTATCAGTAGACTGAAACAAAGCCTATTGAGATATTTTATTTTTACAAGAGTACAATTTTAACATCATGCACACGAGAGGAAAAGGAAATTTAATTGGAGATGCAATTTCATGTGTATGGAAACGTTAAATTCACATACACCTTTGTGTAAATTCATAAGAGTTCTTTTCATAAAATTGTTTATGTCAGGTATTATTTACATTTGGCAAAAAAAGCTTTATTAGATAAATCCTACTTGTTTCTTTAGGGGGAATGTGTTACGACCCTGTAGTTGAATTACACGTGTGTTAAAATTTGAATTTTTTTCATTTCATTATTCCGTTTCTATTTTATTTTTATGTCATTAAATATAATTATTATTATGATGAGCATCGTGTTTTATCTAACGTAAATGTGACTCGCGTAAGTACGAGATTTGCATGACAGTTTTATTATATTAAGTAAACAGTCAGAAATAGCTTTGTAAATGATTGGCTTTGACCATAGTCATTACTAATAATACTTGTTGGTATTCTATACTGCGTATTGGCTAGATTTCGAAATCATGATTTCTTCATGCTTATACATAGGGTGATGTATTAGTTTGCTCTAAATACTCAGTTACCTGCGGAATAGTAAGTCTTAGACGAGAGGCATATTTGTCATCTTAGAGAGTCACATCATAACTTCTTTTAGAGTTTTTAATATCTTACGAAAAGGTATTCATTTACTGCAAAGAGTTATTCCTTCGTACGTATGAATAATAACGTTTGTTTTGTTATTGTTGATAGCTGCAATTCATATACCTTCTAATTAATAGTTATCCCTGGAGAACTACACAACGGGCTTTGGACAAAGACATTTGCTGAAATTATTTCTAAATTGGAACATAACAATACAAATCGTGATTAACAGTGCAAATTCTGGATATTTGTGTTAACCTTCGTATGACGTCATTATTCGCCGTCTTGTTACGGTATCGAGATTCAGACTACGTCAATTTAGAACTGTTTAGTCACAGGACTTATGTGTTTTTACAAGTTTAGTACATTATTGGATCTTCTTCTTAAAGCGTAAGTCTTGTTAGACATTTTTATCTTTTCACTGTGTATTCTAGGTAAAAAATTATTTTTGTTAAAATTTATAAAGCTTGATGTCTTCGCTCTTTTCTTTATATTACTTTAAAAGATCCTATACCTAACAATATATAGTGAGATAATACACTATAAGGATAAATATGACCATACGAAGTTAGATATAATACATTTTATTTTAAAATTCATATTTTACAACAATTCAAAGGAACTGATATATTGTCAATCTCATTACATACAAAGATATACGTATTGTGACAAACTGCATTAAAACAACATCACAAGTGCAACAGCGGATATATTCAAAACATTAAAACAAAAAAATGTTAATTGACCAAACATTGCTAAAATACTTGTTTATCAATATAACTGCACACAGCCAAATATAAAATAACAAAAGATAAATTAAACAAAGTAATTGTCAACAAATAAATTGCTTTATTAATCGATTAAGTGTTTCAGACAAAAAGGATATATCAACAATTCAATAGCTTAATGTTTCGTTTATATTCAAAACGGATCTTTGACCTAAATTAAATAAAAAAAAATTGTCAGGAACATAAGGGATATAAGCACATTTTGCTGCCATTGTATGCAGATGTTAAGAACGGAATATAGGAAAATATGTATGGCTGGTGATGACAGCACTTCCAAAACATTGTCACTGCGTTTGTAAACGTATTTATTACAATAACATAAGTATTTACCTACTTAAATTCAAGAAATATATCTTGAAGATATATAATTGGTGTCCATAGTTATCATACAGAGCTTAATCTTTATTAACAAACTAATTTTATTATCTATAACATCTATGACGTATCCATGTATTCGATATGATTTTTATATCCAAGAGAGAACTGACCGATTTCATACCAAACAACCCTTCCTTCAGCTTTCTGCAATACGATTACAAAAGTTATATTTTAAGCAACCCCTAAATGCTCAATTTTAAGTTAGTCTGTTCCAATTCCCTTCGTCGAAATTGTAGAGTCTACGTCGGAAGTATTCGTGATATCGGATATCCTGTACAGAAATATCTAGCGGATTGTAGAGTAATTATCGCCCTCTAAACATCTACAGAAACGGCTGCATTGGTGTGTTATTTAGTATGGAACAATATTGGCTTATTATGGAAAAATACAGAGGAGCAGCAATTATTCTTTTCTCTCCTGTTGAATATATACTTTTTAAGCACGATATTAGTATGCAACGATTGTTTCCAAATATATGTATGCGTTCCATTGATTATATTTTTATGAACAAGTGATACACATAGTGTATCAGTTAATATCACATGCATACCTAATGGACGTAGGAAGCACATATTGTAAAAAAGATCAGAAATTTTCTTTACTAGGCATCTTTACTTCACAGAAAAATATTTTTTATACCTCACAATAGTGTAACCTACCTATGTTTTTCTTGTTTCAATTATATATATGCACCTTAAGTCAAATACAAAAGATGTAAAGAGCTATCTCAAGATCTGATGAACCGCAGCTACAAAAAAAAACTGATAGGGAAGGCAACACAAGAGCGTAATAAACACACCACACTGACCTTCTAAAACATATATAGAAAACAAATTACTTGAAAGCATAGATTTATGATAAAATACCATCCCGACACACATCAAATTGGTCAAATCATATGGAAAAACTGGCCCATCGTGGAATCTGGTGATACACTAAGGTAATACCACCAAACAAATCAGTAGTGGTTTGCCTGAGATCAAAATACCTGAAAGACTTACTAGTCAAAGAGACGGAATATCGATTGCAAGCCAAGATAATCCAAGCAAATCTGGTATCTGTGCGATAAATGCTGCAAAACCTGTTAACCCATGAAAAAACTATCACATTTTTTAACACAGCGGTTATCCCAAAAATATATATTCATGGTCCAAAGAGAAAGCAGATAATACAATTTATCTCATCACATATTGGATCTGGCCTTCTGTATGTTGGAAAAACTGAAGGAGTACATAAAAGGAAAAGGACTAAGCGTCTATTATCCCATTGTATGAAAGGAATTTGGACAGAGTCAGAGTTGTAGAGCAATTAATTTTCCCTGGCCACACTTTCGACAGTGAAACACTATGTGCAATTTGCTCACGACCCCCACATGAGTTCCGATACCAGGAATAATAAGGAATCTTACTGGCCTCAATAGCTTAGAACATCAAAATCATGTTTCTTCAACAAAGAAAAAAAATCAAACAAAAAGAAACCAAAAATGCTCAAATAAAATCATTATCTATTTTACGGCTAGAATATGTTCATTTAACAAAAAATATATTTTTTTTGCTCATTCACCTCTTCCTACACTATAAATAGTATTAAATCAGCGAAATATCCGAGATCTAATTTACGGTTACGTCAATGTATATAACAAAAATTGCGATATGGCTCATCCGGTTGTTAATCAATATATACTAGTCTTCAAAATCATCAGTCAAGTTGAATCCAGCGAATCAAAATATCATCATTTACATGGTTTGTTTTCCTATAAAAATAGTTCTATAAAATGTAACTTCAACGCGTTTTGTGTTTATGGATTGAGTTTTCTTGGATCTTGAGTACAACAATTAAACTTCATCGCAAAATGAAATTTAAAAAGGTATACGAAGAAACCTTAATCGCATACATTTTGATCAAAAACTAGGCTTCCAATATCTTTTCTACGGTGATAGAAAAGCTCACATAATGGGATGAAGAAATTTACTTTCATTTTTTTTCAAATTTGAAAAATTGTACAAAATATAAATTAGATTAAACTTATTTGTAACTTTTAATTTTGCAGCCTCTGTTTTGCCTAATGGTCAAACACTAAGCAATACACGACTTCAAGTTAAGCGTTCAATATTTCTCATTGTTAAAAATGGTGCATGTCAAAATGAAAAATAATGATTATGCTACACATGACATGCATGATGATATTAGAGATGCAGTTATATATTGAGACTGTGATCAATTACAATAATAATAAAGATTATGACATTGAAATAATCATTATTTCTCTTACGATCATGCAAGAGACACGTTAGCAGCTATTTTATTGGTATCGTGGACATTTGCCACTAATGAGAGATACTATCAAACAATCAGTTAACATTTTTGCAAAAGTATTATGGATGTAACATTTATGTTAAACAATTCAATACAAGCAGTTACATTTGCTGTCAAACACTATTTATGGTTTACTGCTTAGCTACAATAACGAAATTGATGGGATGGGGAATTCGAGAGTGGGGATGGTGCAACGAAAATAAACACTGGAGCTTGTGTTGAACAGAATTGGTCGGAAAGTTCTACTTCTGCGTTTGAAGTTAGGTTGCTTAGGCTATTGTCAATCATATCTACACCAATTAAGGAAAAAATCCATGAAATACTGGGCATGTACAATCCGACAGAATACTCACAATCTGCTTGTCCTTGTTCATCTTTATAAGTTGCTGCAACGAAACCAAGGTCGTAAAACATGCAATTTCCTGAAATAAATGTCAATGACAACAAAAAAGGAATTAAAAAATGTTCATTATGCGATGTTAATTATTATATCATTTTAGAATATAACGAGAGAGAGAGAGAGAGAGAGAGAGAGAGAGAGAGAGAGAGAGAGAGAGAGAGAGAGAGTCACCATTCGTAAATCTAACTGTGACTTGTTTTGTTAAGATCATTTATATAATAACTGTCTTTCACAAATAAAAAGTGGACTATGTTTTACTTAAATTCTATTAAAAGAACCCTAAACATGATACTCTATTTATTTATGTCGTTATCGAGCTTTTTACTTTCTATTAATCCTGCTACAATGTTGATTTACAATGTTTAAAATTTCTTCTGAAATTCACACACGATTTGGCATTTTGTATGCTTCTTTGAAACATATTGGATTGTTTGTTTTACTCATTTTGACAAATTTATAATATCTACTCTCCAAATGAGCTGTAGTCATTATTCTATTTATCATATACTACCTACTTCCACCTTTACTAAATTGTGATCGTCATTTTAAACAGACCTGTTTTTCAATAATAAGATCTGATTCTGTATACTATCCTTTTTTGATTGTTTGGCTCAATATTTGAAAATTCGTATTTTACTGATGATCATTACTTCCATCAGAACATTTTTAATCCCTCAGGCTTTTGTCCTGTACGTGCATTTTTTTTAGCATAATAAACGCCTCCTCCTGCTTGCTACCTTATTTTTTTTAACAAATATTGGAATATAAACATATAACCGTTTATTTATATGCAACTCAGTCCTTGTATGTAAAAAAATATAATTGCCACTTGTGTAGGTGCGGCTGTCTGATATCTTCTGATGAGCACGTTCACAAGTGCTCTGTTTGTTCATTAATTGTATTTTGCACTTTTACATATTTTTGAAAATTTGTTTTCCCAGATATTAATTTTTAAATGCGCTAGTGTATTCTTGACAAAACATGTTTTTACTATTTTATATATTGAGTTTATATATACATTTAAATCAAGTGTCCGCTTAAATCCAGTCAAATAGTGTGCGAATATATCTATTTGCTGTTAGCTGCATTGTTAAATTAGATTTTTTATGTGTAATGTCTAAAAAAACATAGACGCTAAATTTCTCTTGTAATGTCTAATAAAATACAAAAGAAGAAAAAACAATTGTATCCATTACATCACAAGATACAAATTAGGACCTCTCGTGAATTAAATGCGGCCCCAAATGTAGATATATAACAGGAGGCAATAAGTATAGGCTATTGACTGAGTATTAAAATTTATTGGATCCGTGCTCATATGGGTTATCAAAAATTCTCTAGCAATTTTTAAGATATTTTAATAATTCTAAATAAGTCAGAACTCGCAATTTGGCAATCAATAATTTTTGGAAAACAAATGGAATAAGCGCATTCCAGATTAAAATAAATGTGTAGTCATTCCAGCGAAAAGCCTCTAATCTTATGTAATATATTATACATTTTAAACGTTGCTAGGTATTACAGTGATGCAACACAATCCATATAAAGGCCTCAAATCTTATGTAATATATTTTATTTTTTTAAAGTTGCTAGATATTACAGTGATGCAGCACAATCCATATAAATATTTTTAGAAGATTACAATGTTAACCAATGGCAATCATTTTGACTGAAAAATATAATACATGAAACAGATAAATAAATAAACTGATAGATGAAATGAAAAAGGTTAAAATGTAAAGTGTCTGAATTATTTTATGTAGAACAACAAGAACTTTCAGTGTCCTGAATAAGATATACTGTCATATATATATATATATATATATATATATATATATATATATATATATATATATATATATATATATATATATATATAAAGAATACAAATCATATGGCGAATAACAACCCTTTCAAGCGTACTGGATCCACCAAGGGATCACGTGTGTCAGGGATTAATTAAAATAGATGCAATAAACTGACGACGAACACTACGAAACTAGTAACTAACTAGCCTAAGCGCTTTCGACTCTTAATGAGTCTTTTTCAAAGGCAAATACAAAACATATATACGACAAACAAATAAACACAAAAGCGTTGTGTTTGTAAACCTCTACATGACTGTCTTCACATGTGCTAAAACTATAAATACAACCAGCTTGTATAGACTAGTTGCGGAAACTGAAAACGTTTTATAATTTCCTAAAAGTCTACTAGCCAAAGCGACATCTATTTTTACTATTAGTACATATGTAACGCAGATTATATCCCGGATATTTGATTCTATACCGGTTATTCTTATAGTAAAAAGTGAAGGATAATAAATCTAAATCTTCTTATAATCCTTCAATTTTTACTATAAGAATAACTGGTATAGAATCAAATATCCGGGATATAATCTGCGTTACATATGTAAAAAAAAGTAAAAATAGATGTCGCTTTGGCTTGTAGACATTAAGGAAATTATACAACGCTTTCAATTTCCGCAACTAGTCTATACAAGCCGGTTGTATTTATAGTTTTAGCACATGTGAAGACAGCCATGTAGAGGTTTACAAACACAACGTTTTTGTGTTTATTTGTTTGTCGTATATATGTTTTGTATTTGCCTTTGCAAAAGACTCATTAGGAGTCGAAAGCGCTTAGGCTAGTTAGTTACTAGTTTCGTACTGTTCGTCGTCAGTTCATTGAATCTATATATATATATATATATATATATATATATATATATATATATATATATATATATATATATATATATATATATATATATATATAGAAGATAACAAGCGTGCAATACGCAGATGTGACATATTCTGATAAAAAAATTAGCTGGATTTCTTAGGATGGTACATGATGGGTATATATGTTTTGTATTTGCCTTTGAAAAAGACTCATTAAGAGTCGAAAGCGCTTAGGCTAGTTAGATACTAGTTTCGTACTGTTCGGCGTCAGTTTATTGCATATATATATATATATATATATATATATATATATATATATATATATATATATACGATATGAAGCGTGCGATACACATATGTGACATATTCTGATAAAAAAATTAGCTGGATTTCTTAGGTTGGTACATGATGCGTATTAAGTTTCAGCCACGCGCACAAGGGGTCTCGGATGACAGAGCGTTCTAAAGTTCACCTTGTTATCGATCTCAATACTCTCAGCCTTAGTTCGAGTCTCGATCTTTGCTAATATATGTGAGAAAGCTGCCAATAGCATCCCTTGTGTCGTTGGTTATTGCCTTAGTTTGCCTGCGTTCTTCCTCCACCAGTTTTATTGGCCGCCATATATAGCCTACATTCCGCAGAGAAACAGCGGCAAACCTTAAAATAGCAACAATATACATGCCCATATTAATTAAATGTTTTGTTTTTTTTACGACTTTTGTTGAGATTTTATGGTTGTAAATAAAAAAAACAGAAAGGACAAAAATCTTAACAAATAATATGCTTAGCAAAGTTATAAGTGAAACTGCGATAGGAACCTTTAGTGTTATAAAGTCAATCCATAATAATCCTAAAGAAATTATTTTAAGTCCAAAATAATGAAAAGTTACAAATAAATTTCAGAACTTGAAAGATACTGGTTGACCAAAGATCATGATTTTATCAAAATGACATGGCCCAGGGCTCATGTGAATGATTCGCAATTATTCCAGAGTAGGATTATGGTCCAAAAATGAGTACTTTTTATTTCCATTGAGCAGTCCAACCAAACAATTATCCTCTCAACAACAACTAAGTACAACATTAAAAAAGTCTGAAGAGTTGATGTTATAACACGGACACAATAAATAAGAATGATTTGAGTTCTCAGTTTTCTCTTTATATACACCTTCTATTATGTCTACATCTCACAGCATACCGCACATGACAGATCATATTCCTTAATAAATATTTCGAAATACCTATTCATGTGACCTAGTCCATACATTGGAAATTACCTAATACTTCTAGAGCCACCCAAAATCCGCCATCAAATGAGAAATTAACCTAACGTAGCTAACAAGTCTAATTAGTAATATTAGTAGTAATAATTCTCAACACACACGTAAGCATCTATTTATGGATTTTATGTAATTTACGCTCTTAATGTTCCTAAAAAGACCATAGTCACGTAGGCAAAACTTATTTTCAGATAATGACTACAATTTGCTGCCATGTATAAAATTTGCAAAACTTAGATGAAATCATGTACCGGGAGTTTAAAATTATATAGATATACATAACAGTGTAAATGATTAATAACTGTCACGTGAATAACCCAGACACTGAACATTAAACTGAATCTGTAGGCATTATCAGCCATAACAAAGGTGAGCGACTAACACCTTGCATAACACTAAGAAATCGTTATTCTTCTGCGAGCGACGGTGTCATCCAAAGTGACGTTTTAGGGTTTGTCAGGATCTGTGTGAACGACATACCATGGAGGAAATATTTGCTTGGATGTTTATATGCAGTCGACTGATGTTTTCGCACGCATGTGTATTGATCATACGGTAATTATAAACTAAATTACGTGGAGGTGTTTCCCGATCCTGTCGTCGCTGTGTATTTGGATGCTCAATGTACCACGTCAAAAACACGAAAGAAGAGGCGTCATACATAAACACATAACGAAAATACTCGTCTGCAAACGACAAGCAAACGTGATCTTCGCTTCCTACTGTCTCACGCTGATGTCGCCTAGTGGCAAATGACCCTGGTTGCTCCAGAAGATGATTTTGTTATATGGGCTAGAGAGCTAGCAATCTATCACCAATCTGACAACGTTTTTACTAGGTAGTTCTATCATACATTAATTTCATTACTACAGAACACCTACCTAAGCCAATGAACTTCCTTTCTGGTAAGACTGTGGTACTGAACACATACATGAAATCATAGTGTTTTGTGATTCATAGATGAACGGATTTTGAGAAATACACAAAATGTGGCTAAAGTCAGAAATGTGTGAAATGTAGGTCACAATGATCTATATTGGCGATGATAGTGTACTACTCCTCAACATGCATACCTTTAGTAAGATTCATCAGTCAAGGTATAAAAAAACATGGTGCGAAGAACTTTGTTGAATATGAGCTAATTGTAAAATGTAATCTAAGCCAGTAAAATGTAAAATGTCGGTTACAATACTTGATAACTAAAGATACCAAGTTGAATCAGTATCATTGTAGCATGATTTTCAGCTTACAGTGACCTACATTTATGATAACGATGTAGTTCTCAGGATTATGCATTCCATCACCAACTTTTGTGATTCCAGTTGAAACAGTATTTATGTATTGAGCTAAATGCCTGAGATTACTGCACAAACTTAACCAAGAATATTCACGTCATATATATGTATGCACAAATTTAGACCCTAAAGTCCGTCCCCAATGATAAACGCTATGAAAAATCCGCTCAAGCGGTTGTCAGGAACCTAAGTAAACAAATGATTCACACACACACACACACACACACACACACGCACACGCACACACACGCGATAGGAATACTACACTTAGAGCAAAATTTATCTAATGCGTGTTACCTCCCTTGCGTTCCAATGCACTGAATAAGTAGCACAATGTATTGACTATAAGTATAGTGCAATTGTCCTTTGCAATATTCATGTACATTATGATAAAGTGAAACTTTTACATAATTGTAGAAAGGAATGTTTATTTTATGCTTCAGACTCAAATTAATGCTTACTAGAAATATTTCCTTCATTTTCATAGGAATGGTACAACACAAACCAAAGTGAATTTTTTATATATAGGTTTGGACATATCTATGGTGATAAGATAGACTGAGTTTTTTTCCTTCTGTAAAATATATCTAAGTTCTATTGCTGTCCATATAACGTGTTAAGATTAGCATGGCAATTTATCTCCACCCTTGTTCACATAGCTTGAAAGAAAATCAATGGTTTTTGCAACAATATTGGCTTGGGATTTGCCAATTATTCTTATTGGGTTATCTCACGTCTAACTGAACGACGTTCTTGTACACAGACGAATCTATTTATAAACAAACTCCAGCATATCTGGATGTTCATGGTGAGGATTTCAAGTCTATTGTTTCCTTTCTGATTTGGTTATCACTATTTTGTGTATTGTTGGTGCTATTTATAATTACGCATCAGAAATATTCCTTTCTGTCTCATCGGTTTAACAGAAAAACAAACCAAAAAGGGCTATGAAAATACGTTGCAAATACTTGCAAATACATGCTAATGTTTTCTTATGCTTACTGGTTCTTATCACAATTGCGTTATTAAAATATAAAATAGCAAATCATTTATTATTATTATTATTATTATTATTATTATTATTATTATTATTATTATTATTATTATTTTCAAGTTAGTAACAGAAGTATAGGTAGATGGATGTATGTTTATGTGTATGTATGTGAGTGGGAAGGTGAAGGTTGCCATCAGGCTAATTACCCTTTAGTATACATATACCAAGCAAATACAACTTCTATAATAGCAGTACATACATTTGCACCGTAAAAATGAAAATATATTATCATGCAGATAAATATCGTCTAAAGGTTATATTACAATTACTGATTATAATGTTCAAACTGTGCATGCAAAAATAACACAGGTTGTTTTAAGTCAAGACGTGCTTACCTAGGAGGCAGAACCATGGTGAAAATCGACAATCACAAAGAGAGATTAAGTCTGTTGAAGCACAATTGACCTCGAATTTGTACAAACGACTTCGAAAATCTGACAGCGTATATACTTCACCCCACACAATCAATAAACGCAAAAGACTATTAAATTAAAACAAAATCGAAATTCTGTGATAAGAAATGCATAATAAATTTGAAACGATATGACATTATCTTGCAAATGCTTTAGGTCAGGGACATATATACATACCGTATATGTAAATGTATGTACTGTAGACGTGGGGGAGGGCGGGATATTAGATTATGCAAAGCGTGTGCTTGGGGCTCTAGTGCATCGTGGGCTTTGTTGGAAATTGATAATTTTTTTCAGGAATCATAAACTGCTACTCCTCTAGTGCTATGACAAAAGAAGTTCCGTTTACTCAGCTCTAGGTTCTGTAATTATTATCATATCGATAGATTGCACAGTCCTGTTGATATAGATATGTTACAGCATTATAATCAGATACCCGCGTAATTTTGGATGTCAAATTTATGGCATTAAAATTTGAGACAGAGAAGAAATATATGCAGTTTAAATTTATTTTATGTGTTATGGCTTTGATCGATACTACCAGAGCCATAGCCAGTGTAATTGCGAAGAAAGAATATCTTAGTTGTGTTCAAAGATTCTACCAGACTGAAGTTCTTCTAAAAATTAAACAAACTAGAGAGCACAAAAAATAGGAAAAAAAAAAACGAAATAACGGAAAATGAAGATAATATTAAATGGACCGACTAAAAGAAGACAGAAGCAAAGACTAAGACAAAGATCGGAAGAGAGAAAATAAAATTAAATAAATTGAAATAATAGAGAAGTTAACTTGGTGCAATAATAAAGTATTATATTTTACATTACAAGCACTACTGCATGCTTGCTCAGTGAAGGTACACCAAGAAATACTCAATATAATGATGAAATCCTATAGTTTTGTGTGTGGATATGAACTGTGAAAAAGTTGTTACAAAAATGTATTTTTTTCTAATTAGCTCAAGACAAATATTTCAGCTTTACATCAAATGTTGTATAGTGGTTAAAACGAACGATTAATGTTATTGCTTATTACTCAAGCAGTGTGCAGAGAATACAGTGGTTAAAACGAACGATTAATGTTATTGCTAATTACTCAGGCAGTGTGTGGAGAATACAGTGGTTAAAACGAACGATTAATGTTATTGCTAATTACTCAGGCAGTGTGTGGAGAATACAGTGGTTAAAACGAACGATTAATGTTATTGCTAATTACTCAGGCAGTGTGTGGAGAATACAGTGGTTAAAACGAACGATTAATGTTATTGCTAATTACTCAAGCAGTGTGCAGAGAATACAGTGGTTAAAACGAACGATTAATGTTATTGCTAATTACTCAGGCAGTGTGTGGAGAATACAGTGGTTAAAACGAACGATTAATGTTATTGCTAATTACTCAGGCAGTGTGTGGAGAATACAGTGGTTAAAACGAACGATTAATGTTATTGCTAATTACTCAGGCAGTGTGTGGAGAATACAGTGGTTAAAACGAACGATTAATGTTATTGCTAAATACTCAAGCAGTGTGCAGAGAATACAGTGGTTAAAACGAACGATTAATGTTATTGCTAATTACTCAGGCAGTGTGTGGAGAATACAGTGTTATGCGCCATTTCAACAACGATGATGATTATTGTGGCGGTTGTTACAGTAGACTGATTGACGCTAAGTGAGGTTGGATACAGCAAAACACCGTTACGTGAGTTAAAAGTTTATGACTATTTCATGTGAATAACAGTTTTATCTGGTACATAACTCGTGCTGTCGAAGTAAAAAAAAAAAGAAAGAAAAATGATGCACATGAAGCTGATAAGAGGATACACGAAATTAATATCGTCCGTAAATGGAATCGATAAATATATGGATTTTCAACAAATGAATACAATTGATCACCAGTATGAGCGGACATGATCAATGTATGGAACGTACTCAAAGCATGTTTAATATCTGTAAAAAATAACATGAATGGTTTAGAAGTGTATCCACCAACATGTCATGATTACTTTGAATGTAATCGACAATCACGATCGATGAATGAATGGCTCACTGACAACTTTGAACAGTTCATAAAATATATTCACACACAATGATAATTAATTTAATTGACACAAATGTGGAGCGTGCGTTTTTATTCATCTCTTTGCATCCAGTTGATGTTCGTGAGAGAACTCCGATTCCTTAGTTGCTATTCAAATGGTGCAGAAACAATCTCACGTGGTCAACTCCTACCAGTCTACTGAACGATCCCACAAGAACCTCCTTTTCCAAGAGATCATCTGGTCCAGTCCAGTCTCTTCGGCCAATCATTTTGAGTAAACTTATTCCGTCCTTCAAAGCTACGTCACCATTGACAACAACATCCGGGTTACACAAAACCCTAGTGTTTTTTAATTCCTGCGAACTGCCGAAAACATGACTGAGTAGTGGAATACACCAGATGAGGTTAGGTACGATTAGAGTGATATACAATAAGCTTGCGAGCGTAGTAATTATGTTTATTTTTAATTATATTATTTCACAATAGGGACTATACAGGGTTATTACTATAATAACCGCATTCATATATGAAAGTGTCTTCGTAAGAACAGTAACACTCAATTATAGGAACTCAAAAACTAATCTTCATGAATGCATGTATTATATAACTGAATTCAATTTGTCTATTGAGCTAAATAAATTATCACTAAACAACATTATGGCGTTATGTGACATAGCTTCTGAAATTTTCAATATATATATATATATATATATATATATATATATATATATATATATATATATATATATATATATATATGTATATATATATAGATATGTATATATATATATATATGTATATATATATATATATATATATATATATATATATATATATATATATATATATATATATATATATATATATATGTATATATATATATATATATATATATATATATATATATATATATATATATATATATATATATCAAGGAATACTATATTTCCACATTTTACAATCCTTTAGTTGATGATTGCTACCGTAAAGTGGTTCGCTTTTTGACGAATTCCGTCCATATAACGATTCGGAAATAATTTGGGGCTATAAGTAAACTTGAGGTAATTTGGATTCTCGTAACTGGCACTTCATGCGTGCAGCGGTGGGTGAAAATAACTCATATTGAAGTAGAAAAGGATGAAATCGTGCACTCCTTGGCAACGCAAACAATTATATGTAGATTTTCGTATATTATACAAGGGTGTGGTTAATTGGTGGCGTTCAAAACGTTACAACAACCCCTTCACTACGGTTCTTTGCTCTAATTTACCCAGTGTAATTTACCGCGGTGTAATTTACTCAGTGTGGATGGATAGAGTGATAGAGATCTCTGAGCACGTATATTGCGGAAATAAAACGAGTCCCCTTTCAATGAACAAATATAAATTTTAATCAATGTAACAATATAATTTCAAAAGGAAGAAATCAAATTCTTTGCTACAAAAAAAGAAGAAAATGTACTAAAAAGTACTCAAAAGGGCAATACAAATTTTGCTTTATTATTACTTGTCAGTGACAGAATTAATACAGTTTCATCATAGCCTACGAGTCGTGACCTTAAGATCAACAATGAATGACATCATCACCTATCTTATCCAGACATCGAAATTTCCGTTCCTCCCTGCACTGCCAACTTTTGTCTAATCGTATAGACTGGACTCTTGCCAGTCGAAACTTAAATGATTTAACGATCGTATCTAGAGCTGGATTTCGGCTGTGAAGATCTGACGAATTCTGCCGTAGAATTTGCTCAGCAATTTGCTCAGGAATTTGTTCAGGAATATGCCAAGGTATTGACTCAGGAATTTGCCCAGGAAACTTTTCCTTAAATAAATAAAATATCACGCAATAGACAATAGGTCAACTTTTCCATGTATATATCTAGATATATGTATATAATCATCCAGCTCAGAGAGTATACTGTCTTAATTCTGTCGTACGCACTCGTTCACTAATTTATATGTTTACAGAGACGGCCATTGCATGTAACTGACGTTAATTTGAGTCACGCCTAACGGGGAACATTATCTTTCGGTTTCCCAACTAGCAAGTATGTGCCCGCATTTAACACTCCATGACTTTTTTACATTAATACAGGCTAGTGTTAATACATTTGCAAATAAATCAACAAATGGAAAACTATATTAAAATCTAGAAACTTAGATTACGTACATTTGCCGTTTCGTATTCGTTTTTCCCGAACTTCCAATGCATAGTCTGTCTCCTGAGTTGACTATCTCGCCTTACTGCAGTCACGAGAAACATACTTTCTACGTTCCTGGAGCCCCTTCTGACTTCTCGCAAGTAAGATTATAAACTGAAGCAACTTTTTCCAAGTAAAACCACCAATTCCTTACAAGAGTTACGACCTTAATTTTCCATTAACCAATCAGAATCGACTGTTTTCTAAATTCTCTTACGTATAATTTTTGATTGACGAAAATAGCTAATCACGCTGCAATTAACTTTCCTTTGAACTATCAATTATTGACGTGCTTCCCCTTTTTACCAGTCGAGTTTGGCAGAGAGCTATACCAAAACCCTTGTGCCATAACAGACGACTCGGTCAAATTTCGTGACATGGAACCGAATTTCCTTTGACGTTCAGAGATCAAATGAGAACTATCATATCAATGTCACTAGTCCTTTCCACTTTAATTAAGTTAACATTGGTACAATTCATTTAATCGATACTTCTAAAAGTTTCAAAATTCGACACATCACAAAGCGATATTTTTCTGCATATAATTTCGTAATGATTATGATAATGACAACAGGGACGACGACGATGATGATGGTTTGTCGATGTAGTAGAGTTACTAATAGTAGTAATAAATTGAACGGAAACAAATATTTAAAATGAATGCAAAACTACCAAATCACCGTTGTTACGATTTTTTAATGACATCCTTTCAATAAGATAATAACAATCTTCTTATATACGCGGTTTTGTTTGAACAGCCAATCATATTTTAACTAAATTTTAGGCGTTCTTATAGAGACGCTCTACAGCTATAATAAACTTCAGAGGGTAACAGGTGTAAGGTGACATTGATTGTATTTGCAAAATGCAATCACTATAGAGAATGCTAGTATACCTCTACGTTTCTTTCACGTACACCTACTTCAGCAAGAATATCCTTGGATATTTTACTTGTTGAAATTGCACTTGATCTAAACATACATTTAACAAAAATGACCATTCTACCATGTACTTGAAAACTCTGCCTGAATAAGCATAACGTCAACTTTAGCAGTTATTGAAATAGGGAGATCTAATTATTCTAGGCTAGACAATACCTTCTTCTGAAGGTGCAATTAATGAGTTATAAAATAAATAATAGTTAAACAAACGTTATTGGGTCTTTCTTTACAATTTATTTTCGTAGTCCAGGATACGGAAATGAACAGGCTCTGTTTTTGATAGGTGCCAATCTGATGCAAGACCAAGCTGTAGACGTTATTGCACGAAGTACACACATTAAAAATGTACCAAAGTCAACGTTATTAAAAGTACTTTAACAATGCATATAACATGCAATGTCTTATTTAAATAGTCAGCGTAATCTGAGAAAAACAAGAAAATTCGTTTTCTTTAAAAATCGAATCATATGGAAATAATTTCGCAGTACATTTGGAATCGTTATGGGCAGCCATTAATAACGAGTCTTTTCATTGTCAAACTAAAGCCAATCTCATTGGTGACCAAACGTAATGAGCCGTTATCAGAGCCTCTCATCGTTACTTTATAAAAACAGCCATATTCATTATAGGCGACCAATCACAAGTCTTTAAAATAGTCATTAAGTGTGCTTTGTCAAAATACAGTCTGCCTCGTCACAGTCACCCAAACAAAGTCAGACATTTAATTTATGTGTCAGAGTTTACCGATGTTTTGTCAAAATATAGTTTAGTTATCAGAAGTCTTAAGAGATGGAGTCATGTATATATATATATATATATATATATATATATATATATATATATATATATATATATATATATATATATATATATATATATATATAGATGCAATAAACTGACGACGAACAGTACGAAACTAGTAACTAACTAGCCTAAGCGCTTTCGACTCCCAATGAGTCTTTTTCAAAGGCAAATACAAAACATAGTTACGACAAACAAATAAACACAAAAACGTTGCGTTTGTAAACCTTTACATTTCTATCTTCACATGTGCTAAAACTATAAATACAACCAGCTTGTATAGACTAGTTGCGGAAACTGAAAACGTTGTATAATTCCCTAAAAGTCTACAAGCCAAAGCGACATCTATTTTTACTTTGTGTACATATGTAACGCAGATTATATCCCGGATATTTGGTTCTATACCGGTTATTCTTATAGTAAAAATTGAAGGATAAGAAGATTTAGAAAATGTTAAATTCTACTAGTGCATAGTTTTCATTTTCTAGTCTTCTTGGTTTAGACCGCTTGGTTTCAATGTTCTAAGGCGGCGTATCCAGTATGATTCCTTTTCCTTCCTGGTTTCGGAACTCCAGCTGTGGTTGTTGGCAATAGCGATAAGTATTATATCACTGAAAGTGTGGCCAGGGGAGGAGAAGTGTTCTGCGACCGGGCTTCTGTACAGCTTTTTTGTCATCCAATCAGATCTATGAAGGTTTATCCTTATGTGTAGCTTTTCAGTTTCTCCCACGTACTGAAGGCCACAGATCTTACATGTGATGAGATAAATCACATTCTCTGTTTTGCACGTTTTGTGTGGACCATGTATGTTTAGTTTTTCTTTAGTCACTGTGCTAGTGAATGTCTTGGTCTCTATCATATGTTGACAGGTTTTGCATCTTTTATCGCCACAGGGTCCAGATTGACTAGGTTGGTTTTGACTAGCGATTGTTGTTAGCTTGGCCCTGACTAGGATGTCCTTTAGGTTTTTTGGTCTCCGGTAAGCTACTACAGGTTTGTTCGGAAGTATTAGGTTTAGTATGTCTGACGATTGCACGGTTGGCCAGTGGTTTGCGATGATTTTACCTACTTTGGGATTGTCTGGGTGATAGGTCAGAATAAATGGTATCCTATCAACCTTTTCTTTCTGTCCATATCTGAGTAGGTCATCACGGTTTGTTTGTTTGGCCCTTTGGATTGCCTCCGCAATCAGGTCTTTGTCGTAGCCTCGGTAAATTAAATGTTTAGCCAGCTCTTCAGACCTTTCTATGAATCTTTCATCGTCGGAGCAAATTCTGCGTATCCTCAGTGCCTGGCTATATGGAATGTTCTTAATGCAGTGTTTTGGATGACAGCTGGTTGGGAGAAGATACTGGTGTTTGTCGGTTGGTTTCGAGTAGATGTCTGTGTGTAATTTGTTTTCCACCAGTCTGGTTGTTGTGTCCAGGAAAACATGGTTTGAGTTGGAAATTTCTGCCGTGAATTTTATTGAAGGATGGAAGTTGTTTGCCTTTGAAATGAAGTCATCCAGACTTTCTCTTCCATACTGCCACTTCATTTCTATATCATCGATAAAGCGTACCCACTGGTATGGTGTACGCTCAACCGATGCTAAGAGCTTTCCCTCAAGTTTTCCCATGAAAATGTTAGCATACGAAGGGGCCATTTTAGTACCCATTGCAGTTCCCAACCCACATTTAGAAAGAAAAGTAACTGGACCCCACCAAAAAGTTCAATTCCGAATCTGGAAGCCTTTATCAACTCGGTTGAAAACGATATTTCCAGACATATCAACCATACTAACAAATATTCTAATTTGACAAAAGAAGAAACAGATGCCCTGCACTCACTGAAAAGCAGAACAGACATAATAATTAAGCCTGCAGATAAGGGTTCCGCTGTTGTCGTTATGAATAGGGAAGACTACATTAGTGAAGCAAGTAGACAACTAAGTGACGCTAGGTTCTACCAAAAACTGGACCATGATCCAACGCTGGAATATGCAAAAATCATCACTAATGTTATTGACGAGGCGTACCAAAGCGGACACATAGACCAGCAAACCAAAAACTACTTAAGCCCAGAAAACCCAAGAGCAGGTAGATTTTATCTTCTACCCAAAATCCACAAACAAGGAAACCCTGGCAGACCTATAATCTCAGGTAACGGGCACCCCACAGAAAGGATATCAGAATATTTAGATCATTTTATGAGACCACATGTCCACAAATTACCATCATATCTTCAAGACACGACAGATTATCTCATAAAAAGCAAAGCTAGTGAACCATTACTGCCAGATACATTACTTGCTTCCTTAGACGTCACATCTTTGTACACCAACATACCGCACAACGAAGGGTTACAGGCATGCAGCGAAGCATGGGAAACAAGAACTGTAAACAATCCACCCACACACTTCTTAATCCAACTCCTGGAGCTTGTCCTAAAACTCAACAACTTTGAATTTAATGAAGAAAACTACCTACAAATCAATGGAACTGCAATGGGTACTAAAATGGCCCCTTCGTATGCTAACATTTTCATGGGAAAACTTGAGGGAAAGCTCTTAGCATCGGTTGAGCGTACACCATACCAGTGGGTACGCTTTATCGATGATATAGAAATGAAGTGGCAGTATGGAAGAGAAAGTCTGGATGACTTCATTTCAAAGGCAAACAACTTCCATCCTTCAATAAAATTCACGGCAGAAATTTCCAACTCAAACCATGTTTTCCTGGACACAACAACCAGACTGGTGGAAAACAAATTACACACAGACATCTACTCGAAACCAACCGACAAACACCAGTATCTTCTCCCAACCAGCTGTCATCCAAAACACTGCATTAAGAACATTCCATATAGCCAGGCACTGAGGATACGCAGAATTTGCTCCGACGATGAAAGATTCATAGAAAGGTCTGAAGAGCTGGCTAAACATTTAATTTACCGAGGCTACGACAAAGACCTGATTGCGGAGGCAATCCAAAGGGCCAAACAAACAAACCGTGATGACCTACTCAGATATGGACAGAAAGAAAAGGTTGATAGGATACCATTTATTCTGACCTATCACCCAGACAATCCCAAAGTAGGTAAAATCATCGCAAACCACTGGCCAACCGTGCAATCGTCAGACATACTAAACCTAATACTTCCGAACAAACCTGTAGTAGCTTACCGGAGACCAAAAAACCTAAAGGACATCCTAGTCAGGGCCAAGCTAACAACAATCGCTAGTCAAAACCAACCTAGTCAATCTGGACCCTGTGGCGATAAAAGATGCAAAACCTGTCAACATATGATAGAGACCAAGACATTCACTAGCACAGTGACTAAAGAAAAACTAAACATACATGGTCCACACAAAACGTGCAAAACAGAGAATGTGATTTATCTCATCACATGTAAGATCTGTGGCCTTCAGTACGTGGGAGAAACTGAAAAGCTACACATAAGGATAAACCTTCATAGATCTGATTGGATGACAAAAAAGCTGTACAGAAGCCCGGTCGCAGAACACTTCTCCTCCCCTGGCCACACTTTCAGTGATATAATACTTATCGCTATTGCCAACAACCACAGCTGGAGTTCCGAAACCAGGAAGGAAAAGGAATCATACTGGATACGCCGCCTTAGAACATTGAAACCAAGCGGTCTAAACCAAGAAGACTAGAAAATGAAAACTATGCACTAGTAGAATTTAACATTTTCTAAATCTTCTTATCCTTCAATTTTTACTATAAGAATAACCGGTATAGAACCAAATATCCGGGATATAATCTGCGTTACATATGTACACAAAGTAAAAATAGATGTCGCTTTGGCTTGTAGACTTTTAGGGAATTATACAACGTTTTCAGTTTCCGCAACTAGTCTATACAAGCTGGTTGTATTTATAGTTTTAGCACATGTGAAGATAGAAATGTAGAGGTTTACAAACGCAACGTTTTTGTGTTTATTTGTTTGTCGTAACTATGTTTTGTATTTGCCTTTGAAAAAGACTCATTGGGAGTCGAAAGCGCTTAGGCTAGTTAGTTACTAGTTTCGTACTGTTCGTCGTCAGTTTATTACATCTATTTTAATTAATCCCTGACAGACGTGATCCCTTGGTGGATCCAGTACGCTTGAGAGGGTTGTTATTCGCCATATGATTTGTATTCTTTATATATATATATATATATATATATATATATATATATATATATATATATATATATATATATATATATATATATGCATGTATGCAAACATACATACATACATACATACATACATACATACATACATACATACATAACATACATACAATCCATTTTCAAAACACGGAAGTAACAAATAATGTAGAATGAAATAAATATAGTGGTGGAAGTAATCCGTAATAAAATATTTCCATTTTTCTTAATATTTGAACATTTCTGGTAAATATTTCGTGTAAAATAAATTAAACTTCATGACTATTTGTAATTATTTTTAATTTTAATGGGGGCGATTCTAAAATTACAGGGAAATTCAATTACTATGATAACAAGTAAACGCATACTGTATGATGCTATAATTGATACATCCTGTGTACATTGAGTGGCTAGTGTTGATAATATAGCAACGAAGCACTTTAAGATATTTGTATTCCGTAATTATTATTCCACATTGTCAAGTTAACTTTTCCATAACCTTCTTATTACTGCGTAGTGTCAGCTGTGTGTGTGTGTGCGCGCGTACGCGTGCGCGCGCGCGTGTGTGTGTGTGGAGCTTTTTTAACAAGATTTTGATAACATTTTTGGCCTTTTATTGTATACCTCATATCCTTTCTGCTGTGAAGATGTGTTTCTTACAGGACGCTTGAGCGTAGCGTTATTAGCCATGCTTTCGTTCAGACCTGATTCGGGGTATGAAATTCTTAAAACGGAAATCGGCCGTCTCATCTTGCATCAGATTGTGTCAACACGTAATAATTAGGCCCAGCAATACATTCATGCCTATGTCTCATGTGCATACCTGCATTATTACGTATTGATACTGGGATCTGATGCAAGATGTGACGACCGAATTCCGTTTATGGAATTTCATGCCACGAGCTGAATCTGTGCCCCCCCGCTCATGAAGATTACAAAACAAAAACGCCAGGAGAAAAATAGAGTCCCTGGAAAAAAATGCTTTACTAGCCGAAAAGAATTTCCAGGAATTAACGACAACATTTTGTATACTGGGAAAAGTCTCTAACTTTGACAGTTTTCACTGCAACAAAAGTATATGGACGTTGTGATAACTGTTGAGTGTAACTTGAATAACTTGAATACATGCTAAATTAGTAAATACAATTTCAATTGCATAACTAAAAGGCAAACAGAATTCACGCCGATCGATTTATTTAATCAGAGTGTAACTAGTTTATGAGGCCTGAATGTCAACCCCAACTTGAGGCCATTGTACATTGCGGTAGTGATTTGATAGCTATCTGCTCATGTGAGATCCATATATTGAGCAGAGAGGTCAAAAACTGGAATTAGATGAAACAGTCGTATCTCTTTACACAAGCCCAGTGTTAGGATGTTCACCTCGTGGCCGTACATTTATTTGATCGAAACGATTAGAACGAACTTGATTAAGTCTAGGCTGTCAGAACTGGATAAATTGCCGACGTAGATAACCCAATAATGAATATGAACACCAAGGAATATGTCAACTCACAAAGCAACTTTAAAACTTTTTATTTTTGAGGGGATATATGTGGAATGATCTCCAAAGCCAAAGTAAATGGTTGCCATAGACACTGATATAAATATTTATGTTCTTATTCATTTAATTTGTTTCACTGGGTTTATCATCTATGTATCCACCTCTCCTCCTCTCTTCAGACTCAGTTATGCCACTCCAGAGTTGAAATCGTTACAAACCAAATCTATGTTAATATCTCTGCATCTTAGATCCACGTAAATCCCAACAAACATTAAAACATAGCTCGCTTTCATAACGCTCCAAGTTTTAAATGATATTAGATTGCCATTGAACTTCATTCTGTACAGATACCTTTCGATTAATTTGTTTACTATAAATTCTGAGAGAAATATCTGTTTTAAAGTTTACTCAAACCGACCACTAACAACTTCTATTAAACTGCAACAAAATCACACATTATGTTAAAAACACTATATGCTTGCTTCAAACCACTCGATAAACACAAAGTTGAAGAAAGAACATTAGAAACTATAGCTTTATTTGCATACATACATACATACATACATACATACATACATACCTACCTACCTACCTACCTACCTACCTACCTACCTACCTACCTACCTACCTACCTACATACATACCTACATACCTACCTACCTACCTACCTACCTACCTACCTACCTACCTACATACATACATACATACATACATACATACATACATACATACATACATGCATGCATGCATACATACATACATACATACGCTACGATGTATGCAGAACTTAGCAGCTATGATACAAAGTAAGCAACCATGTAGTGTGTCAGTTTATAGTGATGTATAGCACTGAGGTATTATGTCGCAGACATGTAGAATCATGTCCTACTATCTCACATTATGCTGCCACCATACCGACGAGTCTTAGTACTAACCTCTTAATTCGGAGCTCCAAAAGAGGCAGCTGCTTGTAGCATGTTCATAAGAATTGGTATGACTCAGTCATGGTTCGAACCAGCGACCTTTCTCATTCAAGGCGGACTCTTTAACCAATTGTCAATGGAGCGGTCGTAACTATTGTTAATTAATTTATAATTTCGGATATTTTCATTTACGTACTTGTATTCATACATGCATGCATGCATGCATGCATGCATCCATCCATCCATCCATCCATCCATACGTATACGATTTATGGCTGGATCAAGAAAATATGTGGATAGTCAAGAAATAGGTATATAGAAGCTTTGATAGATAGATAGATTCATATCATTCGAGGGGAGATGATGCAAAGCAAAATAATTTGAGAATTGCCTTCTTTAGTATCAGATGAAAACCTTATGCTTATATGAAAAAGGCGAATAGAGTACTGCATTGTATGATTAACATCACTTTTAATAATAGTTAAGATTTTCACATGTATTCACAGATATACAAATATCAGTGCACGCAATATTCACGTTATCTCCCCATACACATGAATGCTTCTTTGCTTGATCTCGATAAACCTAGTTGAATAGATTGATAGATAGATGCCTGGATTATAAACACCTTTGAACCAAGATCAAAAGTTTGTCAGGAAATTAATAATAAGTAAGAATGGACAGATGTTGACATTGACTGACATTTAATAATCAATTAATTTTCATAAAGTTGTAAGACTTAAATTCAATTATCCCAATAATTTCGTGCTAAATATATTAAGGAAATTTATCCATAAATCCATCCATATTTTGTAGTTGACTTGTGTGACCAATAAGTGATACAATCTTTACAATCAAAGCTTTCCCACTTTCCATCCAGAGAGATTATTAATTTATTCTTAGATTATCATTCCTGGACACGAGTTATATTGGATTATTTTATCATTCATAAATCATAATATATTAACAATAAAATAAATTTTCTAAATAATACATCTAAATCTAAAGCATAAATTTAAACTTCATGTCTTATTTGCAGATATATGAGCATAAAGTATATAACACATCGTCTTAAATGTCGTTCAGGACATATATTTTTTGTACCCGAAGTAGTGGAGTTTCTTACACATTCGACCTGTATTAGTGATAATGAAATGATCCCTGCTGTCACTGAAGATAATTCCTGTTGGTTTGTCTGGAACTCCGGAAGTAATGACCTGGAGTACAACGCCTTTGGGTGATAGTTTATGAATATTATTAGAGATGTTTCCAACAATATAGATATTGTCGTCTCTGTCAACTGCTACACCCGTTGGATACTTCAGATTACTAGATAAATAGACGAAGTACTGTTTTCCAACTGTCAGATCATAGCAATACACTGCATTGCCGCCACTAACGGATATGTAGACACGTGACTTTGACATATCCAAAGCAGCATAAGCATTATATGTCCGTTGGCAATCAAATTCATAATGAAGCTTGACATTTCCATTTTTATTGATCACGCTCCAATAACATTTGCAACTACCCCCTCTAGCACCACAGTGACCAGACACAAGGATCTCTTCCAGTGAGACTGTACCAACACCAAAACAGTTATACTTCGTTGATACCGTCCCTGTGTCTATAATGGAACGATCCCTAAGGGATAGAAATTGGACAGATTTCATATCAGACATTGCTACTGCAACTTCATTGCCTCCTATCAGACACATGCCAGCAGGATTGCCAGGCAATGTGTGGCTTGCGATAAAGTTATACGATGAATCATACAAGCAGCATGTTTTATTCTTGGCGTCTGCCAGAACTATGTATCTATTTGGTAAGTGAACGATACCAAAGTACAAAGGGCTAATTAAACCGGGACGGTCAACGTCAATAACTCTAGAAAGCTCCATAGTTTGTTGTTGAAGGGGGATCATAAGACACGAGCATTGCAAATCCTTAGTCTCCTCTTGACATGCTAGTTTTACCAAACCTAAAGCATCTTTAGAAAGTAACGCTTCCATGTTGCTATCGAGTTCAAGTCTTATTTTGATGCTATCTACTTTTTCGAAAGTCTCTCGAATCCGATCACTGTAAGAATATAGCTGTTTCATCGTCTTGCTATTCACAAGAAACTTTTGTGTATCCGATCCATATTGGCCGACCGTCTCTACAAGCGCTTGAGAATTTCTTATGGCACTAATCAACGACTGACACTGGTGATTTTGTTCCTCTTTTCTGATAACCCACTCCTTGTAGATTCGGGTTCCCTCGAGCTTCACCATCTTTTCAATATCGTCCAGCAAAGTATTCAGTTTCCTCCTGACGTTTCCGATTTCTACAGAAATATTGTTAACATGTGAATCCAGAATGCTTATGTTTGATTCGTTCGCCTCCATGAAAACTTTGAGATGAGCCTCTAATTTCTGCATTTGCTCCATTATTTTCTGTGTGTTCATCTCCTCCAATAAACCTGGTAGACTCTGTTTCAATTCCAATACATCCGGACATGATTTATGGTGAAGGAAAGAACATGTACTACAACAGGCAGTCTCGTGAATATTACAGTAAAACTTGATATCTTCGTTATCATGTTCATGGCACCCGAATCCCTCCCTAAATCTTATACGGTTTTCAGGATTAGTTTCCAAATCGTCAGTGGTAATAATTTGATGACCTTTGGTCATCTTCATTTTTTGATGATACGCGACACAATTATCACACATGAATTCTTCGCATACAGTACAAAATTTCTTAGCCAAGTTACTGTAGCTGTCTGATGAATTCGAACACACTTCGCAAGACCTTTCCACTCTCGATTTTTGTACCAGCGGAAATGGACTGTTAGGAAATAAAGAAGCCCATTCTCGTACAGGTTTTTCTTTATTTGCTGGACTGGTTAATGCTCTACATACAGGACACATAAATTCCACAAATGTTTTATCGGTACTGCTAGCCTTTTTTGTTATGTAGTCCTGAAGGCAGTGTTCACAAAAGGAATGTAAGCAAGGCAGCTGACGGGGCGAAGAGAAACCGTCGAGACAGATCGAGCACCCGCTTCCGTCTTTAAAAGAATAATCAATGAATGCAGTAGCCATTTCAGCAAGCACAAAAAACAGTGTGAAATTGAAGAGAATAAATCACAACTGAGTAGTCCATTCAACACTGATAACGAGAAGTCGTCTTCAAGGGTCCACGTATCTGCCTCTAACATGCAGTATACCTGTCACGTGAAGACATCTGCCGGGTTAATGTGAGTGCATTGTCGAACTAAAGTTTACAAGCCAGCGGAAGAGTCTAAAACATATTCCGGATATTTACATCTCTAGCGACTTGCATACATCATTTACAAACTATCGCGGGACAATCATAAATTATAAAGATTGTAAAGAAAGCTTCATTGACTTGAACGTTCATTTTTGCTTTGGTCTTGTTTCCATATAAATGATACTCTTCTCTATGTCTATATCAAGAATATATATATATATATATATATATATATATATATATATATATATATATATATATATATATATATATATATATATATATATAATCTTGTATTCGTCTCATTGAATTTCAATTTGATAAGATACGCATATTTAGATTTGTGACACGAGTAAGTATGCGTGGATAATATTCCTTGCGTTTAATATTCAAAACTGTTAGGGCTGTTATAATCAGGACCTGACTGTATTCATTACTAACAGAGAAACGTCATACACGTCTGAATATGTCTGTGCTCTTGAGAAATGTCAAAGAATATTTTACATCTTTGGAGACGAACAAGCAATTCATGAACGCAAATGTGCCTAGATGTAATGTTTGAGCTCTGACCGATTAATGTTTGGTGAGGGAATAATCTTTATTGACATGTAACACGAGAGGTCTGATCTAATAATAATAATAATAATAATAATAATAATAATAATAATAATAATAATAATAATAATAATAATGGTAGTTATAATTTAAAACACAGCTTTTCCTAGCCTACTTTTTATATCTACCACATGATACCTGGTGTATATGGCATGAGACAAGGGTAATAAGATTTCAAACAAAATGATGAGCTTTCTGAAAATTGTTTTGCTTACCTAGTCTCTCTCCGCTGCATAACTATTATGTACATGTAACCAATTTTGTTTCATAATTTTACTTCTATGATTAAATGTGGACTAATGGAAATAAAACAAAGGAACAGTGACTGCTACTACATTTTCATTTAGAATAATTAAACCAACAGCTAATACTATTTAGTACATAAATTAATTTCAATAAACATAGCAGACACTCAACACTCAAAGTGGCTTTTTTATGGCTAGGGCAACACGTTGAATCAAAGAAATGGCCATAAAGAGTAATAGGGGTAAATGTATTCTTATTAGAGGCAACGCACATCGATTCAATTTGTTTCTCTGTAGCGAGCTAAACTTTGGATGTTGGTTGTGACATTCAAAAATCAAGTAAAGTTGAAGAATGTTTTGCTATCAAATTGTAACTTATTTTTGACTGAAGGTCTGATTTTATCAATAATATTAGGGTACTTTATTTTTACGGGTTTTAACCGTTTTTACTAATAACTCCCATTCAAATATGCTTTTGTGTATTTTAAGCCACACTTATCGCCGTTGGATATCGTTCATATATTCCTCTAAAATTAAGCCACGCATACCGCTAATGGATATACTACACGTACTCCTGTGAAAATAAACCTATGCAAAGCACTACATGTGTAGCTGTGAAACTAAACTAAGCACACCGCTAATGGATATATTACATGTATTAGTGTCAGCTTAAACTACGCTTACCAATGGCATCTAAACGTCTTGATGGAAATTGTCCATATTTATAATGAATCATTACACAATATCATGAAGCTAAGACTAATTGTACTACAATGTGCTAACTAAACCTTGTGACCTTACACATCTCAAGCAATATTTTGACATTGGGCTTAAAGTTTGGGTCCTATTATTCTTTTTTGTGGATGTTTGTTTTTTATGTTCTCATTATGAAAATAAATGAGGCAACAAGATTATAAAACCAGTCAAATACTCAAACTGAATGAAGAATTACTGCATCACATTGCTTCAAACCATGTATAAATCAAATGTCAGGTTCGTTTTGGGTATGATGTTTGCCACCATGGGGTTATATTTCAAAAGGAGTGAATATATTTAATATTGATATTTCATAAAATAAAATTCATTACTTTGTAGTTGCTTAATATTTAAAACAAAGCTATAGCTAAAAATTGCATAATTAAAATTAGCTTTACCCATTCAAAAGCTAAATTTTATTAGCAGCTATAGCTTAACCATTGCAATTGTTTAGCTGAATTGTTCAGTAAGGAGGGTTTTCTGAAGCTCTATTAAACTGTTATTAAACAAACAGAGAAGATGGAAATGAATATTTTATGTTCCTCCATGTTTCATAATGGAAAGGTCGTGATCAGTAAGAGACTTGTATGCTCTTTGAAATTTGTAACAGTCATTCTATAGACAGTGTCAGCTAAAATGTTTTGCACAGCACTTGAGAGGGAGATAAAGACATTTTCTACCTTCATTTTTTCCTTTGGATGCCTTAAGAAAGAAACGGAGTGTCCTGACGGTGAATAAATGTCTTTATCATTGACAACAGATTGAGATGAGACTTGTGATTTCTCTTCGTGGTGAAGCTGTGGAAGTTAATTAATGTTTGACTTAAAATCTTGGTTGACAGAGGAGAAAAAGCATATCATAATTCCTTTTTTACTAGAGACAGCCATTGTTGATAGATAAGACATGAGGGCGAAGGCGAGTAAAAGCAAACTCTTGCGAGTGAGATATTAAAACAAATATACACTCAATGGTTCATTGGGTCTTTAAATGACCGCAAAAGTTTTGTAAATAACCACAAAATATAACACACATAGCCGTAAGAGAGCAAAAGACAGGTGTCGGCAGTTCAAAATACTTAATAAGATTATAAAACGTCAAATCCGAATAAATTTTAGTGCCTTGAGAGAATTTAAGTGTGTTTGAAATGACAGCTCTATTGCCTTTGATTATGAATATATTTGGTTTTCAAAGAGAAACAAAAGGAAATATTCATATAAGTTATAGTGGGACATCTACAATCAGTGTGTTCCATATCACGAAGTCTCAACCTGGCATCATATACCTTGGATGGCGAAGCTTTCATGGCTTGAATGTCGTTACCGGCAATTATGCCCGAAAACGTGTTCAAGAGGAAAAATGGTTCTTGACATGCGCTTGCCGTAAACATGGGGAAATTTTGTGCTGATATTTAGGAGGGATCCACGGTGTTGTCAATGAAGATCGTTCCAGTGAGGAAGAGACCAAAAGTGCCGTATCTCTAGTGGGGCTATGAGAATAATTTAAGCAGTGGAAGTTCTGGCTTTTCCATACCTTGAGGAAGCATTAGGAAGAGTAAAAAGACGTACACGAACAGCCAATCATACTACCGACTAAGGGAATCCTTTATCAATACTTTTTCTGGGACATTTAAATGTAAAGGAGAAGACTGTTGTTGAGCCTGGTTGCAATGGATCCACTATATAACTTTCGCTCAGTGTGAAATAGGACTTTGTAACAAAGTCGTGAAGAGTCCTGGATATATGACGGAAATATTTCCTAAGAGTGTAGATTCTACAACTCGCTCACAACTTAGATGAACCAGAATAAGGGATGTGCGGCTGTCGCGTTACCTCCTCCTGTGGAAAAAGATGTGGATGTGAAAACTGACTTTCTCCTTTCCACATTCATGGGGAAAATCTGTCTTTCGGTCTTTTGTTTCGTCGGGAATTTCTGTTTCATCGTTTCTATGGGTTCAACGGACGAGGAGTGGCTCCAGTCTGAGAGTGCGTATTGTGCTTGGGCTATGACTGCTAAAACAACATGGATCTTGAGAGAAATTCATATTGACTGATTTCCTGGCCAGTTGCGATGGACCAGGAGTGGATATGAATTATATATGCTGATTCTCTAACAAGTCTTGAGAAGTCATGGCAAAAATGTGGCCTCATAAGAGAATTTTGGCTTTTAGCAGAGCAGCACTAAGAAGGACTTTCCTGTGACTGAGTAGACCTTTCAGGTGTCAAAAACAATGTCACGGTGGAAGTGAAGAAGTTCCGCTGATAAAGCTATGGAAAGAGAAAGTGCATGTTAATGCACAGCGTTGATCCCGTGTTGAAAGTGGCTGGGTTCGCGGGTGCCTTCTTGAGCATACTAAATAATGTAACTGCGATGAAGTCGGCATGTGAACCTAGAGTAACGAGTAGCACTATCTTCTGTTCCATGCCTTTAATGTTTTTATGAATAGAGATGACGAGGCTTCACCTTGAATGAAGTGCAGCAACTTTTGTAGGCCACTTTGAGGAATATACCCCGGTAGCTGACAGGAGACCAAAATGACTCATGGAGAATTTTTATCCTGTCGTAAAATTCTGACCAATGTCCTCAGTCATAGAAGAATGAGGAAGGAAGAGGACTTTAAGTTGATGCTGAGCTCCTGATATAATTTCCAAACTAGAAAGGATCGTTTTGGATAGTGTCCCATCTGAATTTGGACATACGTCAGGTGTACGTGGCAATATATTTCATGAATCTTATTATTAAAAGACCATACCCTCTCTTACACATCAAATAGAGAGGAAGGAGGTTGCATAAAAGAAAATATCAATAGTACTTAGTCCATCTTGAACTAATTCGCGTCTACTAGAATGGAGACAGCATAATTGAGGGAACTTTGAGCTGACTAGTGTGTGGGCATCACCAAGTCCTTAAGATTGGATGTGGAGATGGTATCCAACAATTCTGCGCTAACCCTGTACTTCAGCAAGGTGGATGTGAACTGAAGGAAAGGCATTTGCCTGGGAGTAACGAGAATCTCTGTCTGTCCTGGAAGAAGGAACGCATCGTTTCTTTCAAAATTGTTTCCATCCAGTGGAGAGGCGATGGAGGTACATGAGCAGCAGTATAACGACTGTTGCGAGGATAGGATCCAAACTCCCTCGGAGGAAAACAATGCCATGGACCCTGAGGCGGAGGGCCCCACGTCCCATAGTGTTTCATTAGGATAATAGCAACGTTGGGAATGTCACTGAATAAGGCAAGTAATAACTTGGTTTATACGTTTCTAGCTACGCGACTGAACTAACATGTATCTCGTAGTAGATAGCTTACAGCTAGAGACACTAAAAGCTTGTTATACACGTGTACTTTACCCTTACTAAGACTCATTCGTCTGTAGATTGAAGACATGGTTCTCTTCTAATTAATACATGTGTCTTTTGGATCATGTCAAGGAATATACATTCTCCAGCTTCATTCTACAGCTATAGGGATAATTGTTATATTTGTGTATTATTTTATATGTGAAGCATATTCATTTTTAATATTGTAGCGTGAAATGATGTCTACCTATGGGCAAATTTCAAATCTTGTGAATTTCTGAATTGTTACATATTGATATTAAGAGTTTAATGTTGTAGAATGTATTAATATATTGTAATTCCTTACCGGTTATTATGAACAGTTTGGTTTTACTATAGCTGTCCGTGTGTGCTGGTATATCAGGTTATTGGTCTATCTGTCAGTATGTCTGTAAGTTGGATGGAAGCAGATGCGACCATCAAGGTAATACAAGGACGGAACTGCTGATTTGCAAACGTGTGCGCATGGTGGATCTATGAAGATTGTGTGAGCCCACCCAAGAATTAAAGATAGTTGTGTGCTTTGACAATGGAAACTTGAATCAGGTCAAAATACTTCGTTTTGCAAGTTTTTACAAATTATTTACGTGCCTTACTTGGTTATGAATTGTATGGGCTGTACAAATGACTGAGTCACAAGTCTCATGTTTGGTACAATTGTTATGTTGATTCAACTGATCTATTGTTTCTATTGATATTGTTGTCTTAATTGAATATATATTGTGTTTTATCTGAGTATAGCTGAGTTACATTCACTATATGAAAGTATTTGATTCTTACGGTCTTTATGTGAGATTGTGTGAATCCTACTTTCATTACACTAGATTACGTGAATTTATATGACTCTTTCTTTCATTTGTGGATATATGAATCAGTATGTTTGTTTTTCCATTTGTGAATGTTTTTGTAAAGTAATTAAAGAGTTGTATTTTTAGAGCGTGAAATAATCATTCTGCATGTTGTAGAGGATATACTTATTTACATTAATTCATTTCGTAAACATCCATCTGTTCATCCCACGGTATTGTGTTGTCATTCAATTCAAGATCGATTCAGATCAAATCCGTTGAAGTGAATATAATCAGATAAATTAGTCGCATCTTAATAATTTGTTTTGATCCCTAATGTTGTTCGTAATAAGTTGCTAGAGAAGAGACAGGTGAACTCAGTCTGAACCCATTCCAGTACTAAAGGGCCATAATGTGATGACCAGAAGATTCAAAATCGTCAACTGTTGCATCACTCCAAAGGGGTGTTGCTGATCTCTTCCATGAGGAGGGTGAGACTACCTGCCTCTGGCGGTGTGATAGGGGTGCTTTTCCTCGTCGATGGTAGGCAGCACCATTCCTTGAGGAGAGACATTTCCTCCCTGAGAGGCAGCAATATACTAAGGTATCGGCAATGCATCTCGTCCTCGGTGGTGGATAGCTGAATATCACTATATGAGTGATGCATATCCACCACGATTAGAGGCAGCGACACACTAAGACTTGAGAAGTGTATCTCCTCCTCAATGGGAGGCAGCAGCACGCTATTAGGTGGCCAGTTTATTCCCATCACAACAGGAAGTATCAAAGCGCTGGGAATGGGTCTTCAGGTCATAAGACTCAAGGTTCTTTCAGAAACCCTGAAGAGTCTTTACGAAAGATGCGTAAAAATTCCGACCAATGTGGAGAGTGATGTTCCCATATGCGTGATGTTTTCGGCTGGATTCTGCCCTGATTTGAGCTTTCTGAAGGCTATGATTTTCAAAATGTACATTGGTCTTTCCTTTTGCGTTTTAAATATTTAATTCAGTCTGGGTGAATGTACCAAGAAGATTATTTTTTATTTGTTTATAATTTATTTAATGTTACATGTAAATCACTTTGTATGTAGTGCGGATGGAGTACACCTGTGTTTACTATGCACGCAGTAAATAGTTGTAAAATTTATCTGTCACTTTTTTAACGAAGACAGAGAGTTCTCAATTTGATTTGAAACTTTTGTTGATCAAAGGAAGCATACATACATACATACATACATACATACATACATACATACATACATACATACATACATACATACATACATACATACATACATACATACATACATACATACATACATACATACATACATGATGCAAATTCACACAAAGCAAAGGATATTAGATATTTTTTTTTTCATGATTCAAATTGCACTGATCAGCAACATTTGGTTTCTTCATCTAATGTTCAGAATGCAAACGTATGCTTAGCCTCCAGTGCAATGCATAAATTACCAATAGTTCGACAGTTTCAGCCGAAGTGGCCAAAACAGTATGCGTGGCTACGATCTGACAATGGCTGTGCAAATGAAAATAAGGATTTCCTGTACTGTGAGAGATGCACAGAAAACAAAAGGTAAATGATATAAACAAGATTGATAGGAACAGAAATGTTCAGAATTCAACGTTAACCAGACATACCGATCTTGCTATCCACAAATTATGTCTTCTAGCCCCCGAGTTACGAACTTACTTTGAAAATATAGTTCAAAGCTCATGTCAGATCAAAATAAAGCTATAACTACCTTAATGAAGGTTATTAAATGGATGGTAGGTGAAGACATCACCTTAAGCACTTCTTTGATTAACATTGTGCGCTAAGCCGTTTGCTAATAGGTTACAATGCTAGTTGCGAATAGTGTTAAAAGTGCCAATGTGAATAAATTAAAACAACAGGGCTCTCACGCAAATAAATCGCATTGAGATTGAATAATACGATTAATAACACGACCATAGCCATCAATGACAATTCCTGATACATTAATGTAGATAGAATCAAAGTCAGTTGCAGGTAGTAAAATCATTAACGAGCTGCTGAACAGCGATTATCAGAAACAACGAAAGCAAACCCAGCAGTGGGGAATGGATTTGTACGATTTGAAAACAAATAAAAATAATTTTGTTTATCAGCGGTTCATTTCCAAGAGATTTCTGACCAATCATTTGATATGGGTGCGCTTGTGGTAGTGGATCGTCGCAAGAGCTATTTTCAGGACACCTTATATCCCAAACAATTAATATAGAATTGCAAACTTTTTCCGTGTAACGCATTTGTTGAAGTGGAGGTAAAACTGTACGATAAACCAGTATTTTAGCGGGATTTGTTCACAGCTATATCGTCTATTGTTCAAAAGTGCAAATTATTCTAACCATGGAAACGAGATCAAATCCATTCTTGACATAGTTGACGTCGCCACAATTATTCCTGGACACAAGAACATCAAACTGCCAGTATTTTAGCGGGATTTGTTCACAGCTATATCGTCTATTGTTCAAAAGTGCAAATTATTCTAACCATGGAAACGAGATCAAATCCATTCTTGACATAGTTGACGTCGCCACAATTATTCCTGGACACAAGAACATCAAACTGCCAGTATTTTAGCGGGATTTGTTCACAGCTATATCGTCTATTGTTCAAAAGTGCAAATTATTCTAACCATGGAAACGAGATCAAATCCATTCTTGACATAGTTGACGTCGCCACAATTATTCCTGGACACAAAAACATCAAACCTAATAATGACGACTATCAAATATATAACTAATTGTACTGATCATAGACAAGATATAATCAGGCTGCACGAAATCACGCAGGCAATACTGACGCAGTTGTAGAAAATCTAACATTTTCTATCCCGAATTTAAATATTGGATTTATTTGCACAGTGTCTATTTGCCCAGGTTATTATAAATCATTAGTGTTTCATTGTCGTGCGCAATTCTTCTCAGTCGCATATTTGGGTTTTGTTGTGATATACGCAAGATAATATTTGTTTTTTAGTTGATCGTTCTTTTTTGTAGCATGCAACGATTGGATGGAGGAAAATCATAGACTTATTTCATCAGGCTGTCTGTATTTCATCCAAAGACCTAGAATAATTTCATCAAATATTTTTAGACATTATTTTAGCTGCCTTATGTGCTGGTACTGCTCACGGACTCTGTGTACATGTTGTGTACATGTTGGTCACAAAGATTTAACTGCTTTGTCAGATCTTCTTTGACAGTCTCTACTTGACATTAGATTTGCAAGATTGTCATTTTGGTTTTCCAATTCTTCAGTGCTACTTTTTTGCAAGATTCTATAGACAACATTGCTAGGCAAAGTTTTGAGAAGTTCGTGAAAGTCATCCGCGTTTCAAATTAGATTTTCAGGATTCTCACATATTTTGACTACATGTTTCTTAGAGCTTGAACTTTGAGGGTCATGTTTTGATGGTGCATACATTGACACGGATTTCTGGAAATGAATGAGGCAAGCAGCAAATGTTTTTTTTTTTGTTATCCAAACGTCCGAATGCAGTTAGAGAAAAAATGTGATTCGGATTGTCAGTTTTATTTGTGGTGACGATTTTTGAGATAATCGGTCTGTAATTTTTCTCCACTGTCCATATTTTGATTGAATGTACCTTACCTGGCTGTGAGCGACTATTATCGTCACGCATCATGAAATCTCGGACTGAGGATGTAATAGAATGCGAGAGACATTGCCGTATCCCTTTGAAATAGGCGGTACCTTTGTCGTTTATAAATCCCAGAGAGCCCATGAAGCTACTTAACTTTTTAAGCATCTATACTTTTTTGTTATCGACCAAGAAACAATATGATGTATAACAAGACGTCTTTTAGAGAATATTACTGTTTTGACGCCCTTGTTTCAGACAAACCTGCATTGCTTACAAGGAGGTTTCGTCTTACAAGATTCCGTATTTCTGGGTTCAGATATAAATTTTCAACATCTGCATCGGCTCGCTCTATGGTGTTAATTCCTTAGGTGCTGTAAACAGTCAAAGGTTTTACTTAGTCGCTCAATTGTCTTATTTTTTGTCTTTTTCTTAGTTATCATGTTTGAAACGTCAGATTTCAGAATAGCTATATTTTTGTGGACACAGGCAAGATACGTTACTATGTCTTTATGTCTGTTCTTGTAGTTGAATTATGAGTTTTAAGAGCGTTGTTGAATAAGATCACTGTCATTTTGTCTAAATGCAGTGGGCAATTTGTTTCACGTTGATGGATCCTGGTATGCACAAGAGTATTGTCCATATGAATTCAACTTCATGGTGTGAATAATGAGAATACGAGTGTCAGAATATCTGCTTCTTTTCACACAGCTGAGACACAGATTTTTTTTGTGAACACCACTTTTAATACAAAACCATTACCCTGTAGGCTACTGATACATTTCTGAAGAAGGTTTCCTTCTCCAATCGCTGTACACGCCATTTTCAAAATATTTGTTGTCGAATCTGGAAAAGGAGATGCACGTTTGTTAAGGAAGGCCAATATATGTTTTAGTTGTAAAATGTGACACCAAGCAAAAATCGATTGAAATAAATGTGGAAGTTGATGATTGTTGTTTTGGGTTTAAATTCATTTCTGAACGCAAGATAACCTATACGGTGTGGACACTACAACTGGTGGAGGAACCTACTGGAAGATTTCTCACATGCCCACATTGACCGAACTCGAGACTCGAACTCATACGGACAAAGATGAGATGGCAAAGATAGATAAAGTTGAGAGCATCGGCTACCAGAGGACCCTTGAGTAAACAAAGATTAACCTTTCAATTCCAATCAAGCAACGTTTGCAATGTTTCTAATTATTTTGCACACTCGAATGAATCTGATATTTTAGATAGTTCTACTGCATAAAAATAATTATAAAAATATTACACAGCTTTATTCCGTTTCTTAAATTCAGTATCATCACTATCATTGTCGTTGAGTTCCTTTAAAAATGCATCTCATTTATTTGGACGTTAGCTAATCAATCCAAACGATTTTAACATTTTGGAAACGTATTAAAAGTTTTTGAACTCGTGCACAAGGAGCAAATTGCAATTCAAAGAAAATCGTTGATTGCACAGCATTATCTACAAGCATATAAATCATTAGTTCGTTATTCCGTCTATCATTTCGCCAATCGTAAATATTAAACTGCTGTTAACCAGAATATTTTGGCTTCAATATATTTTGCCAGTGTATAAAATGTTTGCATATTATTGCTTAAATAGATATCAAATTCATTGTGCTCTAAAGATATACTCTGTTAATTCTGGTCTTTTTGTGAACAATGGTCAAAAATCTGAATGATAATATTTCGTATACAGTAGTTTGCAAAACTGAAACTAAATAGATCCTTATTATTAACTCTCGTGTTGTCAATTTCGCACAACATAATAATAACTTTTTAACTGTTTCATTTAATTGATGTATTATTACATATAAAAAAATCTCCTCTAAAATTTAGTCCCCTGGCAAAATCGTACCAATCATACTCATTAGTTTGTTGAATCTTGATTATCCCTTAGCGTTAATGTTGTCTGTTCAGGTGTCCCAAAGAAACTATACACACTATATACAATACAAATAGAACTGCATCATCGTTAGAAGAATAAACATACATGTTAACTTAAAATTTTGCTTGAGACAGGACGAATTAACAGATTCATTATCTATCTATCTATCTATCTATCTATCTATCTATCTATCTATCTATCTATCTATCTATCTATCTATATATCTATCTATATATATATATATATATATATATATATATATATATATATATATATATATATATATATATTATACATGACAGCAAATAAACTTTTAATAAATTCTTTGTCAAACGAAGAGTCAACTTATATACACTCGAAAAACAAAAGCTGAGCAAATGTTATATATATATATATATATATATATATATATATATATATATATATATATATATATATATATATATATATATATATAATATATACCGCTCTGATGGCCTAGTGGTTTGATTTGAGCGTCCGCCTTGGATGCGGGATGTTGTAGGTTCGATCCCCAATTGAGTCATACCAAAGACTTTAAAAAATGGTACTAACAGCTGTATTGCTCGAAGCTCAGCATTAAGAGGTTAGCGTTATGACTTGTTGGCCTGGTGCCAAGATACCTTTTATGGCAAATCAGTCTTATGTAACTGAAATACTCTTCTAATCCCCCCAAATTGCAATCCCCCCAAATTGCAATCCCCTAAAATTGCAATCCCCTCAAAACCATTTCAAATATAGGTGATGTGCATAAAATTTAAAGTACAGAAGGACTTGATATTCCTGTTTGTCATTTGAGTAGATTGGAAGCCCAATTTATACAGGAGTTTTACTAACCATTGTGTTTTGATTGCAGCTTAATGGAAGTAGTCTCCCTTTACACAATACATTATGAAGTTTCACAATTACTTATCTGATTAATTCACTCGACCAAATGATCATCAATTATAATCCTTAATTTGCACACTTGTAAGTACCTCCAGTACAGTTTTACAAAACTGCAATTCCAAACCATATGGAGCACAATGGCTTCGTGATATTTCTCAACTAGACATAATATTTTCATACAAAAAAGCCATATGTATTTGAGGGCAGTCATCTTTCTTGCCATTTGAAATACTCAAATCAATACATTATGTTCATTCAATATACTGGCTGACCTTCTTGACATTTTCCTTAAGGATCTGACTATTCCCTTTTATTCTTCTGTACTATCAAACCTTATTATGTGGCTTATAGTTTTGTATGCAACAGCATGATCATGTAGATGTTATGTGTCACAAAATTTGCACAGTTTAAAGTGTCTGAGGTACTCCGGTAAAGTTAGTCTGGTCACCTGACCATTTCCACTGCATTCAATATCAAACACTAATCTGAACCAAACATGAACAAGCCAGTATTCAGATTTTACCACATGCAATGGTATTTCTGTAATTTGTGCTTTTGTTCCAGAAGTCTGTAATTTAGGGGTAATTTCCATAAGACTAAGGTGAAATTGTATTAGTTGCCAGCAACAGTTGTTAGAAAGACACAACTAATCCACAGGTGCTTCTTACACATTATATGATGAACCATCACAGTCGATACAAGACTTTCAACAAAAAAGGACAAAATGTCAAAGAAGTAAATTGTGCAGATGCTTGTCCTGTACCAACAAACCAACATATTGTCAGGGTTTTACTTCATCAGCTTGATATGGTGATAGCCTATGTTCCACTCATTTGTCAGTTGATGACATGGGCATTCCAGTATAAAGGCAATAATAGTTATTTCTTTAGCTAACTTTAGCAAGCTTAAAATTCAAAGCAATGCTTTGTTTTGTACAATACTGGCTAAATTCAAGTGTTGAGAGAACAAACACTGGATTAATAGTATCAAATTAATTCTAACCTGAACCTTTTTGATGTTAACCTGTGTCTGATAAGCTTAATTGGATTGGTTCACAGCAATACCCAATTGGAATTGAGGTAGAGTGTTATTAAATTTGTTATTAAATCGGAATGTTTGAAACTCTCAAACAAAAATTTTTTTTCCTGGGAAGATTGCTGTGCAAATAGGATTACTCAGTGAAAGACACTCATAATTTGGCAGTAAAACTTAGAAGCAGATTCTAATGAAAGACAATGCTTCAAAAAAGAAGCTTTTAGGAGACAGAACTTTCTGTGCAGTTGAGTTCCAAGTCTCCAAGAGGGAAGACAGAATTGAGACTGGCCGAATAGTCGGATTTGACAAAAGTCTAGTCGGTGAAGAAAAGGTGGATAGAAGATAGAGGAAGAGGAAAAGAAGTATGGAGCAGAAAGTGAATGATGATTTGAAGGAGCATAGAGAAGGAGAATGAGTATAGAGAAGCTGAGGAGGAGATGAAGAAATTTGGAGAAAGTCGGGTTGGAAGAGAAAGAGTTGGGAGAAATAGGAGAGAAGAATGCCACAGACAAGTAGAATACAAGGATAGGTGAAAATTTATCTCACACTACTAATCAAGTAATACAATAGGCTATTATAGGGTTCAGTGGAAGGAGTTTACTTGGAAAATTTGAATTATTTGACTATGTACTTGTTATTAAATTGTTATTCATTTTATTTCACCCTTTTTCCTATATTTAACCATTTATCTGTGCATTACTGACTGGGTGCTTTACATCTACCTTTCACCAATTTAATTTCCAACTGAAATCGAGCCTGGGTCGGACATCTATAATAGTTTAAATAAAATATTGGGAGCACCCCTCACATACCATAACACACAACTGATTCTCCACAGCTACATATTATTTCCTTTCCATATTTAGCTCTAGGACTGCTTTATTATTGAATGCTACTGAAGAAGTTAATCAGTTCATTCTGTTTTACTTGAGGACAAAGTATTTTGTTTATAAATATTTTCAGCAGAAAGCAGCACTTTTACTATATCCCCAATGTCAAACTGTTTAAAATAGGCAAATAGTTAAGTGAGTTCTTAGAAACAGCTTAACAGAATTTATTTAAATTCCACAGTAAGCATTGTGGCATAAAAACATAAATTTTGTTGAATGACAACCACATATGGCTACTTTAAATAATAAAATGTAAAGTAGGAAATTAGTTGCCTAAGAAAATATAAAATTCATCCTAGAACATCGCCCTGTTTGTTTTAAAGATACATTGATTGACCATACTTTTTTGATGCTCATTCACATTAGCCCAGTAGTACTAGTGTTGTAGCTTAAGGCAAAATATAGGCATTAGGCCATCTAATAGATAGTGTTGATCTCAATTGTACCATCACAAAAAAACAAAACAAACATTTGTACAATCACAGGCATATGTTTTGATAGCTGATTGACCATTATTTTTTTTCCAGGCAAGTTAACAACTACAGTGGCCAATTTCTGCAAGTTATCCTTTTATGATAAATACATACAAACTTTTGTTTGCAAAATTAAATACTAGTATATATTGTTGTTGTTGTAGGGTTTAATGCCATTTTTCAGTACAAGATAGGCTATACATGTTGGCCAGTAGAAGAACCCTGGAAAACCCCAGAAAGAACCACTGACCCATGAGAAGCTACTGGCAGGATTTCTCATTTACCCATGCTAGCACTAGAATATAAATAACAATTTGTGCCTTAAGAACATTTTAACTGCCACATGTATGTTATTTGCTTCATAAATGGGTTTGAAGATGTAAGTGAATCTGTCATGAGAGTGAAATAATGGTGGATATAGCAATGTCTGGAAGTACCACTGTTATTTATTAGATTCTGTTTTTGTAAACTTCTGGTCAAACATATTAAAATAAACATATAATTGATACATCTAAATATTATGTTAATGAAGATTTAAAATAAATAATGTATATCAGAAACATATGGGACAATGTTAGAATCACTTTAAGCTCAAAGTTATTTTCTAATCTCACTCATTTTTGTGAAAAAAAGAAGGATGAAAAAAGTAATAAAACAGATAATATTTATCCAATGCCATACATTACTAAAAGTAAGTAGATAAATACTAAAACCTTACATTTGTAATCCTACAATGGACTATTTTAATGAAGCTATCAAGTGAGTAGATATTTTAAGATAACCCTTCTTTCTAAAACTAAATACATTCACATTTTGTTGGCTGTGTAGGTACAGTTGTAAAGAAGGATTTAGTTCATTCAGGTATCCATATTGTTTCATTGTGTTTTCTATGAATAGTTGCTGTTATGCTTCATTGAAAACAAAACAAATAGGACATTCAGGATGATTTAAAAACATGTATTTCCTCTCATGTACATGATACAGGGGTGTATCAAAACAACTTTAGAAATCTTGTTAGCTGCCATTTTTTGTGAATTTTCACCAAGTAAAATGCAAAATTCTTGATTAAGGGTAATTGATTTAGCATTTCTACTAAATTGCAATTACGATAGTGTAATCCAGTTGCTCAATTAAAACAATTTAAATTACAATGAAGCTTTTACTATGTATGGCCATTTGCTGCATATGAATATGATAATTTTATACATGTACCAAATGTGTTTATAATGTACATGCAACTCTAATTGAAAATAAAATAATGCTTAAAAGCAATGTTAAATGCAATCATGCATACAGATAAATAGAGGGCATAAGTAAAAAAAGAGAATGAAAACCCATCCACACCATATGTATACCGATATATATGTATTGTGTGTGTATTACATTTCTTGATTTGCTCCATAAAATTAAAGAATATCTTGACCTAGGACTATAATGGAGAAATCTTGATAATACTTTGCAAGAGCACTCAATAGAATTTGATTACAACATTAGTGATTATCGATTACAATTTACTTGAATAAAGCGTCCTGTCATGATGGGCATTTTTGCATTAATGATATAGATCCACAATTAAATAAAGCTGTTGGTGCTAAAATAGCAGAATATATAAATGACATCTTATGCATTGATGAACTGATATTGACCCTGAAAATTCATTCTGATCTGCTATAAATATGATTCAGATTGCCAAAAAGGCTTGAAATGACTTCTAAAAAGATAAAATTAGTGGCACAAAGGACTTCATAGTATATATATATATGTATTCATGATTTCATGATATATATATATATATATATATATATATATATATATATATATATATATATATATATATGTATATATATATATGTATTCATGATTTCATGATATATATATATATATATATATATATATATATATATATATATATATATATATATATATATATATATATATATATATATATATATATATGTGTGTGTGTGTGTGTGTGTGTGTGTGTATGTATGTATGTATATGGTATATATAATGATGACCTACCATCAATTATGATTTCTGTTACTTAGAAAACAAAACTGGGTTTGGAGTGCCACTTTTGTGTTTTTATTTTAAGAAAAGTTATTCAACATCTTATAATAAAATATTAAATGGAACAAATTTGGCAGAAGAAAACCTTTAATTGCTCTCATGCTTGTACAAATGATGCAAATATGACCATTTTTGATACAAATATATTTTGGCTTTGAAGGTCCTTAAGTGTTTGCCATGTGATGCTGATGTACCAAATGCATCCACATGCATAATGATAGAAGGGATAGAAATGATGATGATGATGATGATAACGATGATGATGATGATGATAATGATAATAATGATGAAGATGAGGAGGAGGAGGAGGAGGAGGAGCAGGATCATGTAGATGAATACAGTAAATGCTTCTTTCTCACATCAGCTATTGCCAGAAGAGAAAACACATTTTTTTCAACTCTTTCATTTATATCTGTAAAATAAATATGGTTATTAAAAATCTTGACTATGAATCTGATGATATAGCAACTGGATGATCATCTCTTTTTCCAAGACACATTGGGACTGGACTAAAGGTGATACATAACAAATAACCTTGGAGTCAGCCTAGCACTAACAATTATGCTAATAATAATCATGAATAATTGCAACAGTAACAGTAATAAAAATAAGCATATTTGTAGTAGTGGTATGAAGAATTATAGATTTGTTACTATTATCATTGTTATCCCTTTATATAAAGACTGAGAAATCAGTTAAAATATTTGCTATGTATGTTTTGATACTAATTATCAATACATGCCATATGTGCTTTGCGATATTATTAATAGAATAAATTAGTACATTTTCATCCCATAACATAATCACAATAACTACTCTCTGTGGGAGTCTAACCAGGAAATAAGTTTGATGCAAATTATAGCATTGCAGAATGAAAGATTTGATACATGTATATATTTCAACACTTGTAAAGGACATAAGGAGAATTATAGGGACAGACACACATGAAGAAGCAAATTTTATCAGTGAGATACTGTTACTAAACTCATTCAGAACTTCATTGTAATACAACATACTTGTAATAATAATAATTAATAATAATAATAATAATAATAATAATAATAATAATAATAATAATAATAATAATAATAATAATAATAATAATAGTTATTATTATTATTATTATTATTATTATTATTATTATTATTATTATTATTATTATTATCATTATTATTGGTCAAGAGTATGAAAAATGCTGAGTACCATACAATAAATTACATCCTACCATGTAAGTAATAGTTTTATCTTAAAATGATATAGTTTCACATAATGTAACATGTGCATATGGATTTAAAACTACTTTCTGTTTTTTTTTTTTGTGTCCAAAGTAAAACATTTAAACCAAGTGTTTATTCTGTACTATCTTTATATCATTTGATAAACATAAAGTTTTCTTCTTTCTGACTCATTTGTTACAAGGAATAGGTCTCTTTGTTTACTAAAGCAAATTGCCCTTGGGTTGTAAGGCACTCCATTTCTTATCAGCTGCAGTAGAGACCCATCTGGAGAGATCTGATGAATGCAGTTAGAAATGTATCCAAGAACAAAGATGTTATCATCCCTGTCCACACTTATTCCAAATGGCTTTCTGAGGTTGCGAGAACTGTATGTAAAGTGCTTTGTACCATCCATGTTGAAACAGAAAACAGAATCCCTTCCTTGCATTGTGATGTATACTCTTGTTTTAGCACAATCTGAAGCTATGTAGTTCCAGTTACCATTTGAATCATCATACTGAAAAGAAGACAGTACATCTCCACTCATGGTAATTAGACTCAAATGGCATTTGCCATTACCACAGTTTCCTGTCACAAATATCTTTCCCTTCCCAGCATCTGCAATTCCATAGCACCAATGAATAGTGGTCATCAAGCTGACATGGCTGATGGTATCATTCCTGACTGACAGAATCTGGATTTTGTTCTGACTAGGTATGGTTAATGCCACCTCTTCTCTATCTATTACACAGATGTCGGCAGGATTTCCAGTCAGTTTATAGCATGCAAGAAATTGATAGGAAGGGCTTAGAAGGATGCATTGTTTATTGTTACAATCAACCAGCATCAAGTTACCGATGGGAAGAAATGTGATGCCAGTATAAAATGGCTCATAACCACCAGGGACTTCAATATCTATAATATCAAGTCTCTCAACCTGACAGTCTTTTGTAGGCTTAAGTGATAATATGGGCAAAGTGTTTGATGCTGTTTTGGACAGTATCATTCCTACTTCAGAGGAAGAAAGTAACAAAATGGATTCCACCAGAGGAGCAAATTCCAGCATTACTGTAGTTGTGTTAGTTGTTTCAAAGCTTTCTTTGATCTGACTGTAATATGGTCGCAGTTGCGATTTGATCTTTTCTGTCATGAGAAACTTTTGTACATCACTTCCGTATTTCAGGACTGTTTCAAAGAGAAAATGAGAATTTCGCACAGAATGTAATAATGCCAGGCATTGATGATTTTCTTCTTGTTTCCTGATAGACTCTTCTTTGTAGATTCTGCTGCCCTCCATCTTTACTTTTTTCTCTAAATCGTCTAGCACAGAGTTTATTTTTTTTCTCATATCTGCAATTTGATCAGTCAGTCCATTAACTTGTGACTCGAGATCAATAATGTTGGAATCATTTATTTCCATAAATTTAATTAAATGTGTCTTGACTTTAGTCAGTTCATGGATGATATCTTCTGACTTGATTTCGTGCAGCAGAGTTGACAGCTCTTCTTTCAAGTCTATCACTTGAGAGCAAGTTTTATGATTGTGTAGAAAGCAAATGGCACAGCATGCAAACTTATGATCTCTACAATAGATTTTTATATCCTCTCCATTGTGTTCAGTACAGGTAAAACCTTCTGCCCATTTCATCACATTTTCCATATTACCAGTTAATTCCTCTATCCTGACAACAGGATGATTCTTTAACTGTTTCTGTTTTCTATGATATTTTATGCAATCTCCGCACATGGCCTCCTTGCATATAGCGCAGAACCCTTCTGCTTGGACAGATACGTCTTCAGAGTGACACGCATCACACAAGCGATCTACTTTCGATTTTGAGGGTAAGATAGATTGTAAAACTGTGTTGGCTGGATATAGAGATGCCCATTCGCTTGTCGGTTTATCCCGTTTTGCAGGACCTGCGATTTGTCTACATACCGGGCATTTGATGCAACTTAGTTTCTTGTCTTTTGTAGCCTCCGTTGTAATGAAGGACTGCAGACAGCTCTGACAGAATGTGTGAGCACAAGGTAACTGCCTTGGTTGGTTGAAATGCCCCAAACAGATTGGGCAGTTTTGTTCGTCGTCAGGATATATTTTACCAGTCGCCATCATTGACATTTAAAAAAAGTTTTCTTCGTGCAAAACAGAGTTCAATTTCCGTCTGGAATGGTTATTTACATGAGGAAATAACGACGTGTTGACTAATGTTATTTTTTCAAGGCTTGTTGCTCAGACAAAAATGTAAACATAGACTGGTACCTTAAACCTATTCTTTTCTCATGTAAAAGTAGCGAATACAGCTTATATATTGGGAATTGATCTAAACATCTCTCGGCCATTTCCGTCAAGTCGTAAAATAAACTCCGGTTATATCAGGTGTTGAATAAAATGGCCGAGCGATGTTCCGATCGTATTGAGAATGTGGTATGTAATTTCGAAAAAGCTTTTCCGGAGAAAATGCGTTGCGTTCCTTCTCAAAACATTGCCAGGTTTATATTAAAGTCAAATTTAATCAGCAAGCATCTTTGGAGGTTCTCGTTAGTGTTCATAAATAATGTATATCCCGTATGAAAGAAATTAAAAAGATTTAACGTATGAAGATGTTTATATTTTGCGATGTTTTGGGTTGAGTTCATAGCTGTCATTTATAAAGGATAATCAAATGAATTTCATGATAGATGTGTATAAAAAGTTATACAACTTATAAGTAATGTTTAAAGATCAAGTTTCACATTCTATTTTAATATTAGAGCAAATATCTAGAAGTGCATGGTTTAATGTAGGTTTTTTTTTCCTCTGAAGTTTAGCATGCAAATTGACACGTAAAATTAACATATTGCTGTTTCCATTAAATATGCCAAATACACTTGATATAATTCCGAATAAAATTCAATTCTAAAATGTAAACAATTGTAATACGGTCGCTACAGACAGGAATTGCATACTCAAAATCAAGCTGAGCTAATACTACTGGCATGATCTCAAAAATTGAGACTAAGATGCAACCGTTCATTCAATGACAGACGGTTATAATAACCTTATTATACTTAATATGCTACCATTCATTCAATAACAGTTATCGTGCATTTATCATATAAAATACACTACAATTTATCGAATAACATACAGTTATCGTACAGTTATCATAATTAATATGCTGCCATTCATCATATAAGAGTGATCGTACAGTTATCGCAATTAATATACTACCATATATCTCATGACAGTTATCGTACAGTTATCATACTTAATATACTACCATTCATTTCACGACATTTATCGTACTGTTAACAGTCTTAATATGTTGCCATTCATCCCATGATGGTTATCGTACAGTTATCATAATTAATATTCTACCAATAAACCAATGACGAACATAGTACAATTAGCATACTTAATATTCTGCCATTCATTCAATGACGGACAGACACAGTATAAGTACAATAGTTATTATTTTACCATTCAATCAGTGACGGACAGTCATCGTACAATCAGCATATTTAATATTCTAATATTGAACCAATGACAGACAGTCATCGTACAATTACCATACATAATATTCTACTAGTCAATCAATGACAAACAGACATATAACAATTGTCATACTTATTATTCTGCTATTTAGTCGATGAAGGACATACAGTATAATTAGCATACTTAATATTCTACCATTCATTTAATGACGGAAGGCATCGTACAATTAGCATACTTAATATTCTACCATTAAATCAATGACGGCCAGTCAACGTGCAATTAGCATACTTGATATCTTACATTCATTTAATGACGGACAGACACAGCATAAGTACAATACTTAATATTTTACCATTCTACCAATCATCGACAGACATAATACCAGTACAATACTTAATATTCTAACATTCAACCAGTTGCGGACTGTTATCGTACAATCGTCATACTTAATATTCTACCATTCAATTAGAGACGGACAGTTGTCGTACAATTTCCATACATAATATTCTACCATTCAATCAATGACGGATATACATAGTGCAGTTAGAATAATTAATATTCTACCATTCAATCAGCGACGGATAGTCATGGTGTAACTACCATATATAATATGCTACCATTTAATCAATGACGGACATACATAGTGTAGTTAGAATAACTAAAATTTTATGATTCAATCAGTGACTGATAGCCATCGTACAATTACTATACATAATATGCTACCATTCAATCAATGGCGGACATTCATAGCACAATTAGCATACTTAACATTCTGCCATTCATGCAATGAAGGACACACAAGGCACAAACAGAATGCTTATTATTCTGCTATTCTGTCAATGACGGACAGACATAGTGCGGGAGGTCGCGGGTTCAAAGCCCGCCCGAGTCATAACAAGGACTTTGAAAAATGTTACTAATAGCTACCTCGCTTGGCGCTCAGCATTAAGAGGTTAGTGTTAGGACTGGTTCGCCTGGTGTCAGGAAAATGTTACTGGGTGGAACATCATGCCACATGTCTGCGGTATGATGCCTCATTGCTAGACATCACTATAAACTGTCACACTGCAGACATCTTAGCGATATGACTGAAAAATTGTTTAAGCTACGTTAAAAATCTAAATCACACACATCACTCGTATACCTAATATTCCTCCATTCAGTCAGTGACCGACATGTTACAACTACCATGCTTTTTATTCCACCATTTATTCAATGACGGACAAAGTACAATTAGCATACTTAATATTCTACCATTCAATCAATGGCGGACATTCATCGTACAATTAACATACCTTTTAGTCTGTCATTAAATCAATGACGGACAGACATAGTACCATTAGCATACTTAATATTCCACCATTCAATCAATGATGGACAGATATAGTACAAGTAATATACTTAATATTCTACCATTCAATCAAATACGTACAGTCATCATACAATTAGCATACGTAATGTTTTACCATTCAATCAATAACGGACAGACACAGTACAAGTACCATGCCTAACCTTCATCGTTTTATTAGCATACTTAATATTCTACCATTCAGTCAATGACGGAGAGTCATCATACAATTTGCATACTTAATATTCTACTATTCGGTCAATGAAAGACAGTCATGGTACAATTAACGTACTTAATATTCTACCATTCAGTTAATGAACGACAGTAATCGTATAATTAGCATACCAAATACTCTACCATTCAGTTAATGACGGACAAATATGGCTTGACTTGACTTTGAAATTAAGGGTGCGTGCGCCCATTAGGCATGTGCGACCGCACAGTCATCGCACAATTAACATATTTAATATTCTTTTATTTACTCACCAACCTATGTACATAAACGGTTTCAATAATATTATCCCAGTAGATTCCTGAATTATCTCCCATGGACATTTGAATTAATCTTTTTCCACTACATGCAGTAATGTGTATTATTAATGTCAAATAAGTGGTATTTAAAGTAGAAATATTTGTTATATGACATTTGTAAATAACTGAATCTGAATGGTATATGTTTCTGTGTACGCAAGTTAGATAGGAATGGACGTTATTGTATAACATATTACAATGGATTTGTCTTGAGTCTGGTTTATTCAGAATGCATTAATTGTCCTAACCATTCTACGCTATAGCCCTGCTTTGTTCTCCACCTCCTATTGTTGTATATTGAGTTGCTTGTGTAAAATGAGGTCAAAAATTGAGCTTGCAGATGTGGTCTCTTTCAGAAATTTAGGTTACATGTTAATTTGTCAAGAAGACATTGGTCTGGTTTGCATAAAAATATTTTACTAGCGTATTTTCAGCAACAGGTTCAATACATTTATTTTGGTTTGTGATACATGTTCCTTTTAAATACTATTTTTCTCTCGGTTTTACCATGACTATTGGACAAGTCTCTTTTGTCAGATATTGTTGTATAATAAAATACTAGCCTAGTATGTACTGACTTTGCTCTAGAGAGAGAGAGAGAGAGAGAGAGAGAGAGAGAGAGAGAGAGAGAGAGAGAGAGAGAGAGAGAGAGAGAGAGAGAGAGAGAGAGATTTTGGCACTAGCTAATTGGATACAACTTCTGATTATGTTTGATGAAATCATATACCACAACTATTTCATTATCCTCTACTGGATGAAGTCTGAATCTGGCCAAATCCTTTACTTGACATTCGACGGAGGGTAAGAGATATGATGAACCAGGCTGCAGGAAAGTGAAAGTAGGTTATTATACCTGACACAAATCTTTGAATAAAATAGGAAAGCAATATTAGATTTATAAAACTAAATATAGTGTTTAAGTTAAAATATTTACTTATATATTGTATAACCTTTCAAACCTGCTTTAGGGCATTTTCACTGTTAAATCTACCTCCTCAGTCTCAATTTACATATGATGTGGACGGAATCTGGTGCAGAATTTACTTAATATGTTATTTTATTTCCATAATTCACACTTTTGGCTGCCATAGTGAAATTAAGTCGGCCTTGCGACATGATTTTACTGCTGGTTATGAAATATTTGAACAGTTAAATTATCGGTTAGTCTCTAGCCAATAAAATCATGGTGAGACATTCGTATCAATTGTCCTGCGGCCACAGACAACAGTCAGTTTTAACATTCTGTGGTAAAGTTTGGTGTAAACGATTTTTGCAAGTTTGGGTAATGTTTGCTAGCAAAGCACCATGTGCTGCAGAACTCTGTGTGACTAAGTTTGACTGATTTGTGTTTACGATCACGACATCACATACAAAACTATTTATTAGCACTGCATTGCTAGTAGTGTGCATGTCGACCTCGGAAAGCTTGGATCAGTATAAGTCCTTTTTGATAGTGGAACACAATGAGTGTGAGATTGGCGTGTTTAACAATTAACCATTTACGGATCGTATTATAGTTTGTAATCCAGAAACTTTTATAAATTGCAGTAATAGTGCTTTATTTAGTACCCTGGCATCAGCACATATATGACATCCATGTTAACACCCATCGTGCTTCTCTTTATATCTTTCCTCCTATGTATTAGACAAAACTGTGTGTTGGTTTTATTGCAACTGTACTTAGATTAGTGGATAATTTTGCTTACATTTACATACATGTTCTTTAATTGTACCGTATTGTCATTCATAACCACCGTTTCTCTGAACTCTATGTAGATGCTTTTATACCCTGTATCTTATCGAATAAAAAACTCTCATCACAAAAACATGTGACTGTGACCAAATATTTCCTGCTTTTACATGAAATTAGTTAAATGTTTATAGCTTTTCTTGCTAGAATAATCAAACTAGGTAATTATCTACACATGTATAGAAACGACCCTTGCGACAAAAAAAAGATTGCCTGTCTACATGTTACATTTTACTTGCTTGGGTAAAGTATATTGCTTATGATAACGTTTTTAAAATAAAAACTTTGTATAGAGATCATGTTCGACATAGAATCATGAACTTGGTGAGTGGATACATATTGATTAGTATAACGGAATCGGACCGCAAACTAGAGTTGAGCATGGAACCAGTCTCAAAGTCAGGGAACGCTGGATATTGTACTTAAATTTGGAGATTGGGCCATGAGGTGAAATATCATGGTTAATTTTGCTTGACTTTCATCGGCGTATTCAAATTTTACATTGAGTATGTGTGTGCTGCGTACACGATTCGAGTTTTCCAACAGGATAAAATTATATTGCGCGTGCCCGATGCGGAACTCGTCATTGGGTAGGTCAGGATGAGATCATCCTTTGGTGGTATTATTCTGGAAAACACGTCAAAATGCACATACAATTGATTGTTCGAAATGTTTTCGATTGCATCAGTTGAGAAATGTATATGTTGTTTACATGGTCATCTAGTTGAGAAAAGTAAACATTGATGTCAGTCAAAAATTAATTATTGGCCAGATCCTTATATCGCAAAAATAAATCTCATTGTTATTGTCTTACTAACTTTAGTGAAAGTGAGTATTAAGGTTGTCTATCATGCATTGTTCATAGTAGGATGATTAAAGGAAATTGTTTTATGCGAAATAATACATTGCTAGTACTACATCAATGTACATAAAATGTCACAATGACCTAAATTTATTTTTTTTTCTGGCATTGGTGAAAATTTCAATTCGCTCATAACTATGGCACGTCTCTATGGTTGCCAAATAAGTACCAGAAAGAAGCAAACCAAACCACTTTTTAAAATGTAGCAAATAATTTAATTATTATAGTTATAGATGAGAATGTGAGAGGAACTTGATTATGAAGTGAATCCCAAAAATAATTCCTGATAGGGATGAAAGTCTCAAAGAATGAAAAGTTCAGTATCGATTTCAAAACCGGATATGTACTGGTCCGCCCAGACTCTTGACGTTGTTAACATGGCGTTGTCCATGATTTCTCTGAATAATTACCTATTGTTTCCAAAATAATAGTCCATATATGATCACTTTCTATTTCCACCGAACATTCCAAACGAAGGTTTTTCCTATCTATCTATCTATCTATCTATCTATCTATCTATCTATCTATCTATCTATCTATCTATCTATCTATCTATCTATCTATCTATCTATCTATCTATCTATCTATCTATCTATCTATCTATCTATCTATCTACCTATCTATCTATCTATCTATTTATCTATCTATCTATCTATCTATCTATCTATCTATCTATCTATCTATCTATCTATCTATCTATCTATCTATCCATCCATCCATCCATCCATCCATCCATCCATCCATCCATCCATCCATCCATCCATCCATCCATCCATCCATCCATCCATCCATCCATCCATCCATCCATCCATCCATCCATCCATCCATCCATCCATCCATCCATCTATCTATCTATCTATCTATCTATCTATCTATCTATCTATCTATCTATCTATCTATCTATCTATCTATCTCAATGAACAATGGGTTTTACAATCTTCATGATATGTGCGATCATCTTAATCTTATGGGGATTTAAAAATTCTTCTTGGGAAAATATGCAAAAATATATTCAAGCCTTAGTGGTCATCTATCCAAAATGTAGTGATCACTGATATAATGGGTGTGTAACACTAGCTTTACAGCCACATGTTTTAAGCGATACACACATTATAATCAAACACAATCCAACTTCCAGAATAGAATAATTTTATTGTGATTTAGTAGATGTTCTCTTTTCTTTAGAAGAACTTGTTCCGGTAACAGCACCTTCATCGACTTCCACTTCCTTACCCTACGTCAAGTATTTTAAGGCCGAGACAGAAAGTAGAATAGCATTTGTTCAGCACCAGAAAGACGCAGAACAAGCTTTTCTCATTCAACAGCAGCAGTGACTAGAAGATGCAAGAAGAAGACAACGACAGGAAGAAGAAAAAGCAGAGACGAAACAAGTAGGAAAGAAGGAGGACGGTGAAAGTCATAAGATGACGGTACTCTTAGATATTTTGGCACAGATAAGGATTTTGAAACAAATGTATCAGACTTCTATAATACGGCCAAAGAGTCCAGCCCTGTCAATACACCTACAATGCCTGAGATACAAACCCTAGTGATCTCTGCCAAATCATCAACAGTAGCTGGGCCAGAAGTAGGCCTTGGCTGTGGCAAAGAGATCGTGTAAAGCTCATTACTTCCCGTTCCTGAGTTCGTTTTTGTAACAAACACCCAGCGGTCCTTTCCAGGACCATACACGTGCCTCTCCCAAAAATTAATTAATGTTTCGAAAAATCAAATAAACTTAAAATCTCCTTATCTCCATGATGGACGTGTGTGAGTGTGTGAGTGCTTGAGTGTAGCTCCTTATTATAAAATTCAAAACCAAGAGACACTTATGGGCTTCTTACTGTTATAATCTCTGGTACAAATTTCAATCCAATTTCACAACACATCCATTTTAAAATGTTTCTTTTTCCTTTTTTAAATCGTTCCTTTCTTCGAATTTCTTCACTAGCACGTTTTTGTCTTCTTCCTCAATTTCTTCTTGTCTTTCTTGAATTGGTCTGCGTTCTTCATGAATATCCCGGAGGACCTACCCCCAAAGAATTAGCCAGAACCGGATTTATCAACTGAGGCGAAGGTGATAAATTGAAGTGTTTCAGTTGCGATGTGTCACTAAAAGAGTGGGAGCGGAAGTATTCTTCTTACCTGGAACATGTTCGATGGTCACCGCACTGTCAATTCGTACCTTTATGGATACTTTACAAGAGAACATTTGTAGTTTGCCTGTGGAGTCGAGATAAATCATTGAACGAGAGTTTGTCAAAATACAAGTGAAACGTAAACTCAGAATTATGTCTTCATTTTTAAACAATGCTCCTTTCAAAGTAAACGAAGATTGATTATGGGAAGACATTACTTCAGTCATGGGGCTATTGGCCACGACCCAGCGATTATTGATTCTTGTAGGACACTGTTTATTACTTCCAACAAAAGAAAGTATAAAACTGGATACTAAGCAACAAATTCAGTAACCTCATGATGGATGCTTTACAAAGGAACATTTGTGCTTTGCCTGTGGAGTTGAGAGAACAAATTTATCACGAGTTTGTCAAAATACAAGTCCAACGCAAAGAACAACTGCATCCGTTATGTCATTAATCTTTGAACTACTAAATACTATAAGAGGACTAATTCATTTGGAAGCGTTCCAGTGATCAAATATTGTGCAACTGGATTAGGACCAAAAGACGTTGGTTGCTACTCATTATATTTCTTACAGGCTTACCTTACTGTACCGAATTCCAGAGTAAGAGTTAGAGGATAACCAAAATATTTTACACAAACAAATCTTGTTTCACGAGGAAACGTCATTGCGACATGTGGTGTGTGAGTTATTGACTGAACTGTTGAATACGTCGATAGATTATGATCAGTTATGTGAAAGAATGTACATTTATTTCCTCCGACAAAAAGAGGTAGAAAAACTTCAAACCAATAACACTGCCTTTCTCATTATTTATAAAACATTTGTCGTAGAAGGAAATTAATGTCAGTATTCAGATTGTGGTGAATTATCAACTCTTTTTATTAGCACTGTATACAATAAATTTTGTCGTCATGTGGTGTGTGTCTTAGTGACTTGCTTTCTATGATTTCGTTTACCAGACGACTCCTTGTGGGCAAGGTACGATCTGTGCTGTGAAGAACATTCCACGAAAGATCAGTCCCGGAAGACCATCTTTGACTGTATCAAGTTTAGAACCTCATAGAACAGTCCAAAATGTCCATAGGACGCCAACAGTTTTGTTCAGTGACTTGTTTATTTCACTTTGGTCGTGTATTTTATCGAAGTACTTAACCATATGACTTTTATGTATTTTTTTTTTTTGTATTTCGTGTTAAATTTTAAAAATGGTTACTTTTTAATAAACTTGTCCTGCAAAAAGTACAAAAACTCATACTTTGACTGTCTTTGTTTTAAAAGTTACATTTACTTCACTATGGCTACCTCTACTGTTACTGCTCCCTCTTCCGCCACTATCAAAGTCATCGACGAAAACATTGAAGTTTTGGAGGCCTTTTATCTACGCCATCGCACCGAGGGTCTGGCAAATGTTTTAAGTCCTAACTGATATTTTTGCCATGCCACCACTATGATGAAGATGCTATAATCTCAATGAGTTGAGTTTTATATAATCTAAACTTTGACTACCTCAGCCCTTATCGAATTGGAAAATAAAGCACAGCCCGAAGATAAAAATCGATCTGAATAGTAGTTACTTGTATCTGAAAGTATAAGTTCTACATCCGACTGGAAATTCTATAGACGGTAACTTACCATTACCGAGCGTACCTGGAAAATCTCTTGACGTACGGAAAATATGTCAAGAACACCCATCTGGATGCTTGCGTATTATGGAAATCTGACACAGTAGGCAAATTCAAAGACACTGATTTGATTACAAATTAAGAACCACACTACAATGTAGAATTAAATAACCGACGAAACAAAATCAAAGAAGGACAGCGTTTAGAACTGATTCAATCGTTTTCGTTTAGATTTCTGGTCTTAAGAAAAGTAATTCTAAAAGGAGTGGATGTCCGCCTGACTGAATCGTAGCAGTTCCTCTTTCCATTTAATGACTGATACTGCCCGTTACAAAATAGTCATCGAAAAAACCAGACTCTACGCGAGACGCGTGAAAGTGCTACTTAGAGTGGAAAACGACATCAGTCACAGTCGCCAAGTGTCATAGGACGAGAGGAAGTAAAAACTTTCGTCACTGCCGCTGCTCCCCCAGCCAAAATCGAAGATGGTATGTTCCAGGGCAGTTACCTAAATGTTTATTCATTGGTATCGTTAGCAATGAAGCCTTGAACTGAGACCTTTTAAAACTCCTTTCGAGTTTGAGTATTACAACGTGTCCAAGATAACAAGTCAGTTGAGACAGCAAAACCTTGTGTACCAGACCCTTTGAACCGGACTTTGAAAAAAGAATTACTTGAGGTTGCACTTTTCCCTGTACGAATCTAACGGGCAGCTTTGGCCCAACAGTAGTCACACATTTCGTTCGATGATTATGCATGAGGTTACCTTTTGTGGACTTTACATTTCAATTCAGACCAAGGCAACAACGTTGAACATTTCCACCGTATAACATCTAGTCATCTGCTTGTAGAATTTCTATTTGCTACAGCTCTATCCGAGACGGTAAAAGTCATATTATATGCTGAATTCGACAATACAATAAAAACCAATAGTTTCAGAGAAGTCACTCTAGACTATTAGAACCTATGGAAGACTCTTGTCCCACTTTGAATGGTAGAGTATGCTTGGGAAATGAAATAGGAGGATTTGTGGAAGCAGAATAAAAAGACCAAAACGAAGAGGTGATAGTTATGTCCTGATGGCCAAAACAAGAACAAGATTTATTTTCCTGCTTTGCTGAACATCTGGTGAAAAATTTACTGCGTTGACCAAGAAGGATTACTATGTATGTCAAAACGATCATCCCTGCCAAATCCAACACGATCAATATCTGACGATGAGTCAAGAAGAAAAATTGGACGAGTATCTGAAGGATTCTTTGAGTCTCATCTCGGAAGAAACAGCGTTGCATCAGTGGTATAAAAGTATGCTTGATCTTTCATTGACTGCTTTATAGATCAATGGCATCGAATCTATCTTGCCACATAATATGGAGACAAAGCGAAGACACGTTTACGTGTCAAATATTTTCTAGCAAAAGGTCAGAGCAACATTAGCATAGGGAAAATCATAGGAATATATGGTGTTAATTTAATCTGATAGTATCCTGACTGAGATAAAGTTACGTAGGCTTTTATTTGATGACTTGGGTAGGGCGGGGGCTGTGAGCTGGGTGGGAGATCTAGTTGCGGGTCTGCCAATGCGATTGATTGGAGTAACGAGCACGTACTTCAGGTCATTTTAAGGTCCCTGATCCCAATAGGGTTCAAAGAAAGCTCTGAAAGGGACTGCAGTCCAAGCCTGGGACAATAAACAGTCGTATATGCGACTTAAAAACTCTGCGGTCTGAACCACTCATCATTGAATAATAAAAATAGCTTCACATTATACGGAGAAGATGATGAAACTGCAAGATTGTGGTGGATACCATAAGCATGCTAGAAGAAATGCTCATCAGTTTAGACTAATAGGCTTATGGTCCGCAAAAATTGGAAATGGAGATCAATAATTTCAAGAAATGGAAAGAAATATTTTAGAGCTGATCAGACAGGAAAAGGAGGAAAATGAGGAAATAGAGGGTAAAGAGGACATAAGAATATGGAATGAGAAGATGGAAAAAGGGAAGAAATAGAAGAGGAAGAAAACGGAGAAGGATAAGGAATGAGTTCTAATATATTATTTTAATTTATGTCAAATAATATTTCAGTTATTCTGTTTAAATGTTCGAAACAATGAGCTCATTTCTATCATCAGCTAAAGTGTTTTGCTTTTTTGTAGCAACGAAAAATAATATAGAAGTTGATTTAAATGAAGAATAAGTAGGATTTTACTTATCAATACAAGAACAGATATAATATGGTAAATATGTTGCCGAGGAATATTCATTATCACAAAATAAAAACTTATTCGTGGGCCATACTTTTTTGCAAGAAAACAAAGATTTTCCAAGTTAATAGCCAACCATAAATAACGATTTGGTGAAGCCATTAGCTTAGTAATTAGATTTATGACAGTAAAATGGATAAAGTCACAATTGTATATATGATAGAAGCGATGCATAAAGATATACATCAAGTAGCAGATAAGGCTTTCTTGAGATCCAAGATAGACACAGGCACGGTTCCAACAGTAAACTATGCTGAAGATGCAGCAACGTTATTAGTCAATAACGTATGGTGTTGATTGTATAGTATCCATTAATAAATCATTCATATTCTATGATGATTTTTGAAATTATAAAATTTAATCAATATTAATGTATTTTATTCAGATTCAACTGCTGGTAACCTTGATTTCTATATCACATTAGGGATCAACCATTTTATATCTCCAATGTTGCACTTTTTTTTTCTTTCACTAACGGGTGTTTTCTTGTGATGAGTGACAATTGAACAGGTTTGAATGTATACATCCAATTAATAAATAAAGGGGGATCATTTATTGTCTATCGTGTGATTAAAAAATACCAACAAGAATAATGGTGGTAAAGTTGTTTGAACGTAGAATACATACTTGATTATAAATAGCAAATGACATTTAAAATGTTTTACTCATAATTGTTTCCGGGCACCATTAATATATCTAGGATGTTTTGGATATAAAACTCAAATGGCTTTATTTGTTTAAACGGATGTATTTCTTACTAAACTAAGAATTGATCCAAAAAGAATAAGGCATGGTTTTACAAAGGGTCAAATTATTAATCAATGATTTATTTACCATTCTAAAATGAAACTAAGAAGCAAAACGCGTTGTGAATTTGTTTTCGTTTATGGAAATCTCACCACAACCTATTCTGTTAGCGGAATATAATTATGGCATAGTCTACACGGAAATGGTGAAACGTGAAGAAATGGTTTGCTCCAAAAATGATAATTGCAAAACTTGAAAATGGAAATATTAATTTTCAATCAACAAATGCTTCAAAAATAATAAATTTCAAAGATCTTCAGAATACTAATGATACCCATTAAATGATCACAATATTTAATCTAGAGGAGGTTAATAATGGAGTTGAGGTTAATAATGGAGTATCCGTCACTTTAAAGGAACGGGAACAAACAAATTTTGCACTCGAAAGATCAATTGAAGTCTCAACGATATCCGACTAAGTCATCCACGCTTTTATTGATCTGCTACTCAACTGGATGTATCATATATATTGTAATGATATTATTGATCGGCAAAAAAACGTCTCTCTGTGTAGACACCAGGTCACATATATTACTTTAAAGTTATAATAGCAAACATGTTTCTTAGAGAACGTAGACATTCCAAGAATTTACCAGATGCCACTGAAACACCAACCATTCAATACTAATTTAGTTACATGGAATCTCTGAAATGACACCGTTGATGCTGTATATATATATATATATATATATATATATATATATATATATATATATATATATATATATATATATATATATATATATATATATATATATATATATATATATATATATGGAACATACGCTTAATAAAATTGTTACGTATTAAAATGATATTATGATGAAGTAAACGCGTATATCATAATGATATAAATGTGCATTTAAACATTACAGAAAAAAATAGTTTCTATTTAACTGCCATATCTTCAATCTTTTGTTTGATAGGTATAGGAAGCAGACTTTAGAACAAACTCATGGTGATGAAAGTTAAATAAACGATACCTTGGCGTTTCTATTTAGGCATTATCAAAATAAAGAATTAAACGGTTAGGGAGATATAAAAATGTAATGTAGATTTCCAAAGATGGGAGACTACTGCAAATGTACAAATTAGACAAGTTCAAATCAATATTGGGTATACTCCCTTGTCACAAAACAAATGCATACCATGCTTCATGAACATATATCAATCGATTCTGAAGATATTAAACAGACAAGTGCGTAATGGGAAAAGTGTAATAAAAAAGAGATAAGTATTAAACTGCTGATGGCGAATCTTGCGTTATTTACAGAACAGTGTAATGTCAGGGAAAAGAAAGCCTACTTAGATTAATAGATATATATCAAAGGATACAGAAGACATAAAATAAACAAAAGTGCGACAAGCGCACTGAGGCATTGACGGATAAGTTGACTATACCTGAAAGAAAACAGTTTTACCTTAATTTAGGAGACAAAAATGAGATATTAGAAGTTTTAAAGCTTTATGTCAATCACGTGTTAGTCTTATGCAGTGTCTGTCTGAAACAAAAAGATTGCCGGTAGTTAAAATATGCGGTAATGTCAAATATGCAAGTTCAAGTTAAACTGAATAAAAACTGGTACAAGATGTATTATAAATAAAGTAAATCTCGTGTCATATAAATCTCGCTCTAAATATTAACGAATATTACCAAAACGAGAAGAGACTTTTGGATCATCCGTCCAATGTGTGAACATAGCAATAATATAGTTACTGCAAAGCCATGACGTTAATGCAGGTCTAAAAATAAAACTTTCCTTTTCCCCAGCCGGTATTTACCCTCACCACCTTTAGCAAAAAAAAAAAAAAAAAACATTTTTTTTTACAAATAATAAGATTAGCAAAGGGAGACAAACCGTTTTCTCAAAATTTCAATATGTTAGAAGAGATGAACAGGCTGTTCTCTATCTATTCTATTTTGCAACAAACATAACAAAAACTGAAATAATTTTTTCATGTATTTCCAATCATCGTTATCATGCATTGCAAAAATCAAATAATGCGATTGTACATAAAGCCAATTGTATGCTGCAATTTAATCATCCCTGTCACTAAAGGTTGCTCAGACACACACACACAGAGAGAGAGAGAGAGAGAGAGAGAGAGAGAGAGAGAGAGAGAGAGAGAGAGAGAGAGAGAGAGAGAGAGAGAGAGAGAGAGAGGGGGGGGGCAAGTAGTTATCAAATTAGTTCTTCTTTTCAATGAGTGATATATTAAAGATTCAAGATGCACTGTACGAATATATTTTATTCTTATCAGATACAAGTGCACAACCGTACGTTTACAACAAATTTAACGTTTATAACAGGAAACTTCTTCTTTTTCTTCTTCTTCTTCTTCTTCTTCTTCTTCTTCTTCTTCTTCTTCTTCTTCTTCTTCTTCTTCTTCTTCTTCTCTTTATTATTATTATTATTATTATTATTATTATTATTATTATTATTATTATTATTATTATTATTAACGAAAAACTGGAGTCCTATGACTCGAGGAGAGGTGAAAGGAAAGGTCTACTGATGATATCAGAACTATTTGCCTATCATACGTCATGTGCGAATAACAGTTTGATATCCAAGCAGGAATCAGATATCAAAGTACTTGTTTTCAACACTTTAAAAACCATGTTATATTTACCATATCTGGAAAACAGTCAGAATATAAGTATAGTAAATAGGATGTGAATGTGATACAGCATGAGTGCTACGTATGTTTGAGTAAATAAAAACTAGGCTTGCCAGCCTTCGTTTGAATAAAGTATTTGTTCAGAGCGTGTTATATTAAAGATACAGAGTATATGCATATAAGCTACATAAATAGTGTGCATATCCATATACAAATACTTTCAGTTCAATTTTATAATTAATGGGAGGTAACTTTGTTTTGATGGTGAAGTTCATTATTTCCCTTGCTTGTTTGTGTCAACAACGAAAATGTAATTCTGTAGCTATTGTCGCGAGTCACAATCCTTTGGAGAATTGGTAATTAGTTGCTTTACGAGTTTATAATTTCATTAATATTGTTAAACTAATAAGTTGAAGTATGAGCATTCACTTATGAAAGTTGTTTTAAATGAAGGAAGTACAGATCGAAAAACATTGCATATTTAATGCCCTGAACACTGAAAGGGTAGACATTCGATTTGATCTCGAGCGGATACATTAAAACGAGTGGGGGAGGAGGAATATGCACTGCGAAATGACGAAAATAGATGATGTAATTGCAACATTTAAAAATTACTTTATTATACTGACCTGGTCATTGCTACCCAAAAATGCAAATTTTAATCCTCTATCTTTCTTTCTCTCTCCTTGTTGGTCTCGTTGAGTTTTACCATTATTGATCCAGAAATATAATTGCTAGCTATAGGAAAAAATCTATGCGGTTTCTTTTTGACCGGAGGTAATCGCCCCTGAGAGAGAGAGAGAGAGAGAGAGAGAGAGAGAGAGAGAGAGAGAGAGAGAGAGAGAGAGAGAGAGAGAGAGAGAGAGAGAGAGAGAGAGAGAGAGAGTAATCTGGAACCATTGGGGTAAAACGATATCCTTAGTTTACAGAGAGAACAAAGATGGTGGTTTCATTAGGTATGTTGAAGACCGAGCGTAAACTGCAATGATGTACATGTAGTTATGTTTTTAATATTTAATTTAATTTTGGTACACTATCATTAAGACATATAGTTTTGATTTCTTTTTATCTAATTTTTGTTTTGGAAACAATACGCTCTATTCACCGTTAAATGGCAGAAAGACATATAATAATGGGTTGCTATTAGTTATAACTGAAACAATGTTGCATATCAAAATCACGTCAGAATTATAGCATTGTCACGTTTTTTTTTTAGACCAGGATGCTAAGCTATCTCCATTAAATCATATCCTAGGTGACACAAAATATTTGAATTATGAACTTCCTTCTTCATAATATATCAGCCAATGGCCGAATACTGGTCGTACTGATTCACCTGTACAAACGTACCAGGAAGTTTTGTAGTGGAGGAAGTGTAAAAAAATACTCAACTACTCTGTTCGTACGTAAATGAAACCATCTCTTCTGAAATTATATTAAAGACTCCACAAAGACTATCATAATTACAGTCACACCTGATTCTTAATAGGATGGATTATGATAATGAAAGGAAGTATATATTGGTAAATCATATTGCTTTATACCAAAACCTTGAAAGCCATTCTATGTTTAATGTGGTACAAATACGGAATTCATGTATCCTATTTATGACGTGTCCTTGATATATATATCACGCGATGCGTATATATTGTATCAAAAGCCAACATGGTGTGCCAAGTTTTGTTGTATTATAAAAGTTATTCAACAATTGGAATTACAAAGACGCAGCGTATATGATATACCGATACTTCATTTATACCATTTTGAAAAGCAGATACGTATGTTTCCAAATGAGCAAACCCTTCACATACCATCCATATATGCCCGCTACAAAATGCAGTTTTGCAGATATTCCAAATCTTAAAATGGTAATTTTTTATATTTGGAGTTGATATTGTTGTTAATATTGATTAAATTGATAGACTGGAGGTAATTACAACATTATTTGCAGTTGTAAAAAGCCAGTTTTATGCATTACTTACAATAGCTACTGATTACGGAGTCAATTATGTCATACATCTTTTCTTTTGTTTTGTTATTTAGATGTGCCCTCAAATCTTCAAAGACATAGCCCCTAGCCACTGAATAAAATCTCTTAAGCTCAGGCACAGCCCTAGCATGTGCGGGGCCCAAGGCAGCATGCGTGGCCCAAGGCAGAAGCGATTAGGGCGGGGCCCCAAGCAAAAACGAAAAACTGCATTGCAGAGAAGCGCGGGACCCAAAAACGCTGCCTCGTTCACCTTGCCCTAGGGCCAGGCCTGCTAGGATCGTTTTTACTGATTGTTGCTTTCGCAGATAGTCTTCAGGGATAGAGAGGTGATGATATATCTCCAAAGAGGAGTTCCACTGACGTTGTTGCTGAGAGCATCAGAGAGAGAGAGAGAGAGAGAGAGAGAGAGAGAGAGAGAGAGAGAGAGAGAGAGAGAGAGAGAGAGAGAGAGAGAGAGAGAGAGACATAGTACCCATGCACCTAGGTTGTGAATATTTCATTTAGCTTTGGCATAACGTCAGGGTATATATAGTCGTAATAGATTTTGTCTAACTTATTTTTCCGATAGATTGCATCATATTTAGAGTTCATTGCTCATATTGGGTGATATGGACATATAACTTTTATGTTGTTATTGTTTTAAGAATGGAAACATATGCGCATATTTAGGTTACAGAAGAAGTTAGGATAACTATAATTCAGATCATGATGGCTACCAATCTTCAAAAACTTCAAACTCTAGGCAACACGTAAATGTTTGAATAAACTAGTCCTGGAGTTTCCTGCCGGTGCAACTGCAGTAATGGAAAAGGAAGTTGTTCTTTTTTTCTCCATGTGATTACCCACTTCTCATAAACTAAAAGTTCGCTTGAATGCTTTATCTAGAATGTCGTGATGACTCACATATAGAAATGTGACAGGAAGTTTTGAATACTGAATGTGGTTATTCTAAACCACGCTTGTTGGCATTGAAATGAACCATTTCTTTCAAGCCTTAGACAAAGAATATGACCCTGTATATGTAATTTAAGTATTTATTTCTAACAACGTATAAAGCAAATACTTCATCTGAGACGATATGAATTCAAAGGACACCTACATTTTAACCACAGTGGGAATATCAATCTTGTACCTGTTTGACCCCATACAAAAGCAAGGCTTGTTTGAAAAATGAACATGAAATGCTTTAGAAATTACACTAATATAGCTCAGATTTCAATGGAAACCTTTGACGACATAGTCTTATGTTATAAATTTCTGGAAAAGACAGTTATTCATAACTCAACGGGCATATATCATATATAAATATATAAGGAATAAGAGGAGCTCTTTGTAATATATTTATATCTCGTATCAAAATATTTTAAACATTATTAGCAATGATCGCAATCCAGATACGTTTGACCGATCTCCTATGGACAAAATAGCATATTGAAAGTGTAGTAACAATATGAATATTTTGTTTGAGTCAATTGAGATCTCTTGAATAACAATCTCGTAATGCTAAGATGGGTCTCCAGCGTCGCTCAAATGGCTCATGGTCATTCCGTACTTAAGTTGTTTCGTACCCAGTGAAGATTGGTTGTTCCTTGTTGAATCACTAAAGTTAATATTTGGGGTTTAGTGTTCCGAATAATTTCCAATAAATGTATTTGTCCAAAATTTTGATGAGCACTAGATTTTTCCAGGAAGAATATATCATTTTAAAAACAAATATCAACTCTAACTGGTCACAACACAAAATACATTTGAGCTGCGAAGGTATGATTTACGACCGACTAGAAAACATTATGATACGTCCCTTTAACTCCACCTACAATGCAAACCAAATCATTTCGTATGGCCACGTGTTTACTTACGTTCAAGATTCGTATTGATATATGTCAACTATCACGTTCCCCCTTGGACGAATTTGATTCAGCTGAGCGAATCTATAAAATTGAAGAAAAATAAAGAAGTTGTTTATATAGAACTTACAAGCAAGCCTTGTATAATCTTGCTAACGACCAAAGATTTTCACTATGAGAAATAAATCAAAAAAGTTGTTTACCAATTTTGATTCAACGTGAGGAATTTGGTCAGCTAAAATACAATGTCGCAATAGTGGTTATTTACTGAACTGAGCTAAATATTCCGAAAAAATGCCAAATCCAGTGAATAAAGTTATAATTACAAAAAGATGTAATGAATTAAAACAAATAAAACAAATGCAAAACTAACACACAAGTAATTATAATACATATAAGTAACAATATTAAAAAGTTCATAGAGAAAGGAACAGCCACCTCATAATCGTAATCATAATAATGAACATAATGAAAATATTATTTATAAAACCCTGAAGTTGTACATTAAAACGAACAAATAAATGAAAGTTCCCGAGAAATGATAACAGTCACGTCTTTTGCTAGTACTTCCAAAAATATTGACTAGAACTATTGTCCCTGACAGGACGCTTCTTATACAAGACAGATCAAAAGAATGAATATTTTCAAAATGCCAGCTTTATTCCTTTTACATGTATGCTTGAACATCAGAAGACTGTACTAAAGAGAAATATGTGGAGTTTCCAGGAAAACTCCTCTCCTGCAAGGAAAGGCAATTCCTTTAGAATATATACTGGATCAGTAAATTATAGCAAACACGTGTACTTTATTTGGAAGAGACACCCTTATTTCAGGTTGGTTTTGATATGTATCGTCATTTACTGAACTCATATCCTTACCCTTATACACAAGCAGTCCAACCCACACGCCATGGGTTCGTTCCAGGAAAAGAATTGAACAATGTTGAAGGTTTAATACAAAAAGGTCAAACAAGAACAACTTTTGATTCGACATTTTTGGGACTAAATTGTTTAGCAGGTTCGCATCCTACAATCGGATCATACAGGAATGGATATATTTTAGATTTTAGTTTTAGTATGTGATGCAGTTTCTCCTTGAACGGTTAAGTTCAATTTGTCTATAAAGTAACACAAAGGCAAAACTAGGATCATTGGTGCATGATATGCTAGTCTTATAATATGGACTCAGCTGGACACAAAAATAGTATATGTCACCTTGATATGATCCTATACTAATTGGGACTTGCCACATAGTACAAAATTCTGCTGCAAATCATTATTTAGCTACATATTAGAAATCAGAGCTACACCCAACTCACACCAATAAGTAAAATCCCTTAATTTCTACAATCATACCTAAATATCTACCTACTTACCTATATACCTATACACATAGATATCCATCATGGAAAACAATGGCTTGCAGACTTATGTTAAAGTTGGATTGATTTTCGCCATATCGAATACTTTTTGATAAGACGACACATTAATATTAATTTTTTTTAAACATCGTACCATAGTGCCTTTATGAATCATATGTTAAAAGTATCTGAACGGATCATGAAACAATATATTAGTAATTAGCCGAGGCGCCATTTGACTTTTTAACAAATGGAGTTTTCACGTGCTCCCCGAGAACAATCATATTTGTTTCAAACCATCTCGAGTATACCTACATAGATTAATATTCAGCATGGATGACTACCTACCTACATATATACATAAATATCGGAAGAAAAAGTTGTGTAAGTATTGGATATTGTAGTAAAAAGAGGATAAAAATGGCGGAATAATGATAGTACTAGTAGTTCCATTCACTTGTGCAGCAGTAGAAGTAGTAAATAGTAGTAGCACCATTCAGGTTGATAGACAGATAGATAGATAGATAGATAGATAGATAGATAGATAGATAGA
>JAEAOA010002072.1:1567500-1577500 GCA_016746295.1 Potamilus streckersoni
ATATTGGCAACATGTCTTAAAGTGCGTCCGTTAGTGGTTCTCCTGTTTATAAAAGGTTTTGACTTTTCAAAGAAGTTAGCATAATTTTTATGACTTAGAAATTTAATAGAGTTAATACTTTTGCTTTATCTTTCCATTTTTGTGCCATTATTTATGTCAAGCTTTGGCTAAAGGTATTGTTTCATAATCTTGGTTGGGATGAGAAATGATGATTTTTTAAATAATTTTTAAGGGCCGACTAATTCTTTTATATCCAATGTTTTGTTTAAAAAGAAACAAAATTCATAAAGCTTTTATTAGAATACTTCTAAACAGTAGAATGTTCAACATTAAAGTAAATGCTATAATTAAATGCATTTTGACCATGGTTTTAATGCTTATTCCATGGCGATGTATTTTACACCTGTTGTACATGATATCTAAGGTCAAATACATATTCACTGAAATATAGTTCAGATGCGGAAAAAGAAAACCAAAAATCATTTTAAAAAAGGAATCTAACACCGCTTCCTTGTCATTCTGCCAGACACCATGTACTTGCAGATGAATTTTGGGAGAGATCTTGAAAGAGATAACTGCGTCTTTGTGTTTTAATTTAGATGGCTCGTTCAACGTTGCTGGGTCCTGGTATGCAAAATAACGTTGTCCATATGACTTCCTTTATATATATGGAATAATAATTGTACGATTATCAGAGGAGGAACGTATTTATCTTGCTGGTGAGTTCACATAGGTCAGGTATCTTGAACTGGAGCCACTTAGTTAAACGTAGCACAGGGAATACACTTTATGTTTGATTCTGGATCGAATGGATAGCCAATGTAGCGTACAGAGCAGAGGCGTGTGTGCTCTGATCGTGGTACTCTACGGATGACCCGAGCCTAAGTGCTTTGAACATTTTGGAGTAGATGTTGAGATAGACCAAACATAATTGAGGTACAATAGTCCAGTCTTAAAAGTACTTATGAAACACTGAAGTGGTGTCAACTGAACGATATTTGAGAATGGAGGTGATGAGATATCAGCTTAAGATATGCAGCCTTGCATATGTTCATGACATGTTGGTGCAATGTGAAAGTACTGTCGGGAGTATCACCTTGGTTTCGTATAGACTGTGTGAATTTAATATTGGTGTTGTTTTGTTTTTTTATTTGAAGTAAAGAGTGTGAATCATAAGGACTTTGTGTTGTAAGTAGAATGGCTTCAGTTTTATCATCATTCATCTGCCGCTTATTACATGTCACCCATGCTTTCACATCTGAAATTCACCTCTCTACACCTGGATGGTAGTATCAACTTCTGTTAGTGGCTAAATATGTATATTTGGGTCTCATCAGCGTAGAATTGGTAAGACATTGGGTCATGATCTATAACACTTGATAGCGGCGGAGAATATAAAATGAAGAGAACAAGTCCAAGTACTGACCCCTGTGGAACATGACAAGAAATTTCAACTGGCCTGGAGTATATTCCATTTGCAGACACAATGTGTGCCCTGCTGACCAAGTAGGACTTTAACCTCAGTAAGGCTGTATCATGAATGACAAATGTATGCTGGAGACGGTGAAGTCATATATCATGTTCAATTGTGTCAAATGCTGCAGACAAATCAAGGAGGGTGAGGATTCTAACCTTTGTGTCATCCAAAGGAGAGAGAAAGTCATTAATTACAATCAGATGAAAAGCTTCAGTACTGTGTCAAGGGTGATACGCAGCCAGTAAATTGCTAAAAATTGCTAAAAGGACTGTTTGATTTCATATGAGATACAAGATGGGATAGAACAAAGTTTTCTAAGATTTTGAACATGAATGAGACACTAGAAATTGGGCGATAGTTGTTTAAATTGTTATGGGCAATTGTTGGTTCTTCAGCACAGGCTTTAGAATATCAGTTTTGAAAAATGATGGAAATTAGAAATTGGGCGATATTTGTTTAAATTGTTATTGGCAAGTGTTGGTTATTCAGCACATGCTTTACAATATCTGTTTTGAAAAATGATGGAAATTCCTATAATGAGAGAGGTAATATTAGCGAATGAAGTTAATATTAGATCCGAGCACTCAAGCAGATGTGTTGTTCAGATTGGATTACGTTCATACGACCTTAGCGTACTCTTCGTCACGATAGAGACAGGTTCAGATGCTGCAGTCGGTTGCCGCTGAAATTCTGTATTGCAAATGTTTGGTGACGATTAGTCACTGTAAATTGTGTTGTAAAGCGTATCCCTATTGGTTTGTACTAGGTTGCCTAGGATAGGTCCGGAAGGTCAACTGGATAGAAGGTAGTTGAAAGGGGTGTACATTTGTTCCTTGACATTAGCTTTTTAGTAATTCTGAAGAGCTCTTTGCAGCTGAAGTTTTTCCGTGACCTTAGTTATGTAATGGTCTGATTTCGCTGAATGCGCTATGTTTGCGATATACGTATAAACGGCTTCATAGATTTGCTTATGAATATTATGTCTCGTGGAAAGCCAAAGCCTCTCAGCTTTGTGGCGGTCTCTTTTAGCAGTGCGAAGCTGGCCCATAATACTGCTTTACTACGGAGAAAACGTTTGAATTGATACTCTGCGCTGGTTGCTGTGATATGTCTGTCAAGCAATGAACGCATGCAGTTATCGAGTTGTTCTGCTGTAAGTTGCATGGATGAAATGCATTAATTGGGTTATACAAATCATGTGGAGATTCTAGCAGTAGCAAATAAAGGCGGATTCGTATGGATTAATACGTCAAGATGGCATATGCAGAGGTGATATGATGCTAGTTCTTGAGATACCTAAAAAGACCGTATAATATTATCGTCGGTCTACAAATAATCCCGTCTAAACTGAGACCATGTTTATAGGTTGGTTGGTTAACTGATTGTGATTGAAAATAAGAATGGAATCCAGGAGTTTTGAGTTATTATGTGTATTGGGCTCAAGGACATTAAAAGTGAAAGTTGAATTCTCCAAGAATAAACAGGTTGCCACCTATCCAATTTCAATACTCCATTCGGAAACTACGTCAAAAAGAGAGATTCTATCAGCTTGTTTATTCTACTAGGAAGAGGGCGGTAGAGGAAGAACAAACGGAATGAACTTTGTTCAAGTGTGAGTGTTGTTTGGACTAGTTCAAACGATGTGTTGTGGAAATTTAAGCTTTGGTGACGTTTCTAAGCTTTTAAGACGTTTGATCGTGGAGTTATTTGCGATGATAGCAATTCCACTTCCACGAGAATGTCGGAGGAACGATGTGGTGGGATAAAAGGTGGCTGTTAGATCGGCGCACTTGAACTCATCACCTGATGCTTTTAGCCATGTTTCTGTCAGGAAAAAAGATGTCAATATTCTGATCTTAGATAAAATGTATTTCTCTGCGCGCTTTTCTGGTGGTCCTAGTGATTGGGCATTGAATAATGCGAAATGAAGTGATGTCTATTGGATAGTTGACACTAAGGTTGACGATTTAAAAGGGATTTTAATAAGGTTGTCTAAATTAACCGCCGAATTTTTAAATTGCTATGTGTAAGAGGGCGAAAAGGAGATAACTCCAATTCTTGTTCAGCGTTGAAAAAGCTTTTCTTTATTCGCTTTTATTTGCATTTAAGTAATGATGAATGTAGTCCCAGATCATTGAGTCAAGTGCACAATATAGTGCGAAGAAACAATGAGTGGTTATTTAAATTTATTAATGAGGTTTCGTCATAGAATAAACGGGTGGAATGGCGAGTATTGCATGATGGCGGTTTGTTCAACAACAAAGGACTTTGTAGCAGTGGAGAAAGACGGTTGAGAAAAGGTCTAATTGTTTCCGTTTCCAAATAAAGATCAAAAAACATATTAATGGAACAGACAATGCACAAGAAACACAACAACTTAGACGAAGACAGACAACAAGCACATATATCATAAAACCGGTACAAAAATACGGAACAGCTGCCTCAAACCGGTTAAGCGATAGCGACTATCTTGTTAACCATATACATACATACATACATACATACATACATACATACATACATACATACATACATACATACATACATACATACATACATACATACATACATACATACATACATACATACATACATACGCACGCACGCACGCACGCACGCACGCACGCACGCACGCACTCACGCACGCACGCACGCACGCACGCACGCACGCACACACACACACACACACACACACACACATACATACATACATACATACATACATACATACATACATACATACATACATACATACATACATACATACATACATACATACATACATACATACATACATACATACATGCATATACAAATACATATATACATGGAGGGTAAATAAATTCAATCAAAATAAATATATTCGTCCTATTGTTTCCTGGTGTACTATTCTAACTAGTTTTATTAATGAATACAGTTAGAGGTCAGCCGAAGTCATGAAGATATATTGCATTGTCACAAGTGAAAACCGCTTGTCACAATTAGGAAACATGCATTTTATTATTTCGTGTAGAACACTTGCAGATCAGGAAGAAAATTCATGGCACATATACATCCTTTATCATCTACGAAGTTCGCAATATATTACTTACTATAAAGGCTCATTGCGATGGGCAATGGCTACTATTCATATCATATTTCTTACATTAGCCATATCAAGCATTGTGATATTTCTAGTTTTAGTGAAAAGATGAATTTATAATTATTTTACATAATAAAAATAAAACAAATAATAAAAATAGCTTTCAATATATGTAAATATGACGAGAATTTATAATTCTTTCAGATTTGTTTCCTCAAATATCGCTGACTGCGACGTTCTACTTCCTGCATCAAGATAATGGTTTAAGTTTCGTAAATCTTGTATAATGAGTGCGATGACACTTTCACCATCAAAGGAGACCATTTATGCATGGCGGATTATCTGAATACTTATCATCAAGGGACTAAACATTGCTAGGATATTGTGGATATGTTTTCATCTTGATCCAAGTCCTTTTTGCATTTGAAAGCTTGCTCGAGCAACCTGCATTTTTATCACAAACAATTATTAAAATTTGAATAGACTGATGTTTGTAAATGATTGATATTTGCACATAAATTTCAATTATATTTATCCAAGAATGTACGTCAATTCTCTTGTTTGCTTCCGATAACGTGTGTAAATTGTCTCAAGGAATTTCCATCTTAATTCCATTAGCAAAGTGAATTATAAAAGCCATTGAATAGTACAAATTGTGGGATACAACAGCGGAGATGTACGGACGATAAAGGAAAGATTAACATTACAGTCACTGATGTTGTAATATAGGAGAGATAACATTGCAAGTGTCCCTAATACTGCAAACATTCCATTAATATGTATCTCATCAATTTTACCAGCTGTAGCATAATATTTATTTTTACTTTCTATCCATGTTTTTGTAACAACTGCAATTGCACCAGGTCAAAGCATCAACTGCACCTGTCCTGCAATCCCCCAAATGAAGACGAGATCCGCCATTGTTTTGAAACAAATAAACATGTCATCTTTGTCTACGTTACCCAAAGCGGCCTTACAAGAATTCCACCTTCTATTCGTAACTTAACCAGGGTCCAGTATCTGGATTTGTCTCACAATAATATAACTGAAATAGACAACTCTACGTTGAACTCTCTTGGAGACACGCTTCAAATTCTTGTGATGAACTATAACAGTATATCAATATTGCGCAAACATACGTTTGATAATTTGATATCTCTACAAGAAATCTATCTAGAACATAATGATCTTCATGAGATAGAAATTGACGTAATAAGCTCAAAATTAAAGAATTTGCATTATGTACAATTTTCTTACAATCAACTGGAGTTCCTCGATATAGGTCTTATATGGGTGCCGATGCTTTTCAACTACACAGTCAACGTTTCAGGCAATGCTATATCAAATTTTACCAACCATAAAGGAATACGAGTCTCAGACTTCAGTTATGAAAACAATTCTTTACATGTTGATTTGCAAAGAAACAATCTTACGACAATAGACGTGAACTATCTTCTTCGCTTGGGAAAAGTAGAACATATCTGGGAATTGTATAATGTGGGAATAGGTGGAATCAATATAGCATTTAACCGGTTAGTGTGCGATTGTCGACTATTTCCTTTTGCATTTTATATCAATATCTTCAGATTTATGGACGTAACATATCCTATCTACACCATTGATTGTTCTTTCCCAAAGTCAGTGAATACTAGTACCGTGTTATTAACTCGGATCCAGGACTTTAATTGTTCGGTGGAAGAGAAATGCCCACCCCAATGCATATGCACAGAGACAACTGCTCTAGATCTGATGACAGTAGTTTGTGATAATGACACGCTCGATTCCCTTCCAAATGTCATTCCAGAGGCTAAACACGTCGCATTTTCAGTGCATAGCAAAAACCTCCGTGAACTTTCTGATAGAAATTATTTTCAGAACGTCACTGACTTAAATCTTTCTTCCTCTTCAATTTCAGTTATACATGATGATTTTCTTCATAATTTCGAATCCTTGGGTACTATTCAGATATATAATAATATGCTCGAAACACTTCCTGAAGGAATCCAACATATGAATTTAGAAAAGCTTCAGTCTTTGTATCTCCATGGCAACCCGTTTAAATGTGATTGTCATTCCAAATGGATGAAATCGTGGCTTCTTAAATATAAAATAAAGATTCCAGACGTTGATAAAATTCTTTGCGAATCAGGACAAGCAGAAGGCAAGAAAATAATTGATGCCTTAGACACTGACTTCATCTGCGATAGTATCAGTTTCACTCTTGTTCTTGCAATTAGTTTTGGAGGAGTTAGCGCTCTAATCATTTGTATGTTCGCAGTATATTTGTTTAGAGAACCGATGCAAGTTTTCCTGATCGCAAACTACCATTGTTTCCAATGTCTGCGCAGAAGAGTTGCCACTAATCTGCCTTTTGATATATTTATTTCCTACAGTAGCTGCGACGACACATATGTTCAAGATGTTCTCATACCTAAACTTGAAAATGATGGATTCCGACTTTTTACACAAGACAATTTCATACCTGGAATGCCTATTACAGAAAATATATTAAAAGGAATAGATTCTTGTTTTACCACGCTAATAATTTTATCTAACAAATTTCTAGAAAGTGATTGGTGTAGGTACGAATTCGAACAAGCATATATTAAAGTTCTGCAAGAAAAAGAAAGGCATTTGATAATTTTAAGCCTCGATAACGAACTTAATAAGGATCTCATGCCCAAGACGTTGACGTTGTACCTGAAAATGAACAATTATATCAAAGTGTCAGAGAAAAGGTACATGTTCCGCCTTTTGTTAGCTCTTCCTAGAATTGAGGCCACTGAAAGGACGCCTCTCCTGCAAGAACGACCAATGAGGAATTAAGTCTTCACGTGCCTACTCAGTTCATGAAATTTCATATCTGGATTACCTATTGCAGACAATATTTTGGAAGGAATATATTCTAGCTTTACCACTCTAATAAGTTTATTTAACAAGTTGCTGGAAAGTGATTTGTCTTGGTATGAATTTTGAGCAAGTATATCATTGAGTTCTGATAAAGAGACAGAGAGACATCTGATAGCTTTAAACCTCGAAAACTAACTTAATCAGGAACCCATTCTCAGAGCATTGAACCTGTACCTGAACAGGAACAATTATATAAATTTATCAGAGCAAAGGTACCTGTATGTATATATATATATATATATATATATATATATATATATATATATATATATATATATATATATATATATATATATATATATATATATATCTGACACCTGGAGAGAATTACACTAATATTTTTATTATCCTGAGTGTCATAATGTTTCTCCAGCATGTATAAGCGCATGTCACAAATAACGACACGCATTTCCCAGCGCCTAGAAACCAGCGGCCCTAGCACACCTAAAAGTGTTTATTCTCAGGTAGGAGTGGAGCAAGGTTGTGGATCTAACAAATAATCTCAATGCCACAAAGTTGTTGGATAAGCAATATATCTTCCAATTTAATAATCTTGAAAAGAACTAATCTAAACCCTAATTATAACCTTGAGAACTTAACTCAAAAGTAACTACAAGTTATTAAAGCAAGAAATACAAGTCACACCAACCTAATTTCCCGGAAAGCTGTATTGTTTGCAGTGAAGTATATCGATGACACTTCACTAGTACGGTGTCTAGGAAAAGAACCTAAACTAAAAAACAAGTGTCATTTTTGACGTTAGACAAACGGATATAATTCTCTACGGACCTCTTCCAAGTCCATAATTCGGAAATGTTTTCAATATCCTCTCCGGACAAGAAAGTTAACTAAAGACTTTGTCTCGGTATATTCGCCTTTTTATCGTGCATTTAAATGACCTTGTTGGCATTTAATTTACTTAATATCTAGTATCTAATGTGCCGAGATTCTAATATTATTGGCTTGGCTACGTTCAGTGCTGTGAAGTGGACTTATTATAACGCCGATGATACTCTTAAAAAACCTACTTTTCTTTTGCAAGTTAAGCATTATTTATTAAAAGAAATGAACATATTGTTCCATTCACACCATCGTCTAATCAGAAGTAATATCCGACTCTCTTTCTACGCAAATGTCTTTGGTTTTTCTAGAACTTCTCTTGCGATTATATTGGTATAGCTTCGCAGCAAAATTTGTCGCAATATGCTAATAAATCAGCCCTGTTGAACGCGCATGATATCAGCCAATAAAATCAATACAACCTTATGTAAATGTTTGCATTTCGCTGAACATCAACCTGATTATCAAAGAGGTTATATAAAGCTACATAGCATGTTTCATCAAAATACGGTCATAATTATGGGATGCAGTGCATCCAAATGGTCATAGTCAAAGACCAGACAGGCGTATTAATGGCCACATCAGTTCCACTTTAGTAGTTTACACGATATCTTGGGCATATAAAGCTACGGAGGAAGTTTCATCACAAACAGGCCAAAGATAAAGCATCTAGTTCTCAGTAAAAGCCATCCCTGGACTACATTACTTAATTACAGCTAAAGGTCCCAAAAGATAAACGGCTATTCCATTAGTTCATTCTCAATGGGTTGGGTAAAATAACAATGAACTGCAACAATGCTAAAATCCCTTGTAGACACTTTTCACTCAGTGAACCTGTCTGCGGGTATCGTCATACTTTTTATAACAATGCTAAATTTTGTAGATATTCTTGCAGCACATTTGCCGTGGTCAGGGAGACATGCAACGAGTTAAACTGAAGAATTGGGCTAGGTAACGTGTTAAGTTCCTAGATTTCGTGGTTTTAATGCGCCTGAGTGTGGCGTGAATAAATTTTAATTAGGGTCAGTTTGGAAACAGACAGATCGACAAGTCAAGGTGAATCCAGGGTCCATGATCGGAAAAAGCCAGACATGAAATGATGCAGAGACAACATCGTACCTTTTGAAATAAAGTGTCTTGAGATCAGACTATTCGAGAAAACCGTTATTAAGAAAGTGCGAAAATATGAGGAGTTGTGTGTTCCTTTTCTTTGGCTAGATAATTTTAATTCAGATTGGCGAAACCAAATAAGAGTTGAATACATGTTTCATACACAAAATCCAATGTTCAAAGTATCGGCCATCGCAAAATAAGTTAATAAATGAATTTCTGCTGAAGGTAAAGATATTGACTGAGAGAAAAATAGCGAGCGTATTTTCATGTTAAATAAATACCACAAAGGACGGTAGTCTGGAAGGTTGAGGGACAAGGAACCTTAGAAAGAGATTCCTATTTGATAGAAGCTATCGTGTCTAGAAAGAACAATGTAGCTGTCCAAATCGCATTCAATTCGTTCTATGATATGAGTTTTCAAATATTTCCTGAATTTATTTATTTTAAGTTAATTCCTGTATTTGTCTTTCATACGAATTCAAAGGATAATTATTTGCATTAATTCCTTCTGGATATATATGACTAATTTATTCTAATATTTCATTCATTATTTCCATCCTAAGAATTTCTTCAGACAA
>JAEAOA010002072.1:1580000-1632500 GCA_016746295.1 Potamilus streckersoni
AGGTTCGAAAAAAATATTGAAGATATGTGAACAATATGCATTAGAGAAAGATACCATAATACACAAAATTCAGTATGCATGGTCTTTCAGCCAACTTCTATTAAATTATCATCACCTCCCTATGTACATCTTAACGGCAATGCTCTTACGTATGTCGACAAATATATGTATTTAGTCTATATTTTGAAATTCAATCAGTCAGATAATGAAGATATGATGAGATATTATCGATATTTGTGTACTCAAACACACATGATTCTACGCAAATTTAGTCCTTGTTCATTGAGTATCAAAATTAGATTATTCAAATCTTATTGCTGCGCACTATGTATTGTGCTCCACTGTTGACAAACTTTAGTGAAAATGTTAAAAGAAAACTAGTAATTAGTTATAATAAAAGTCTTCGCTTTCTATTAGGTCTTCCTAGATGGAACAGTGCCTCCAACATGTTTGTAAATTATAATGTATTCAGTTTTGAGGAAGTAATGAGAAAGTATGTATATTCAATGATAACAAGACTATCCAATAGTGAGAACTCTATATTGAAATCACTTTGGAACTATGACATTTATTTAAATTCTCACATTGTTAGTAGATGGTACCAATTACTATTTAAATGTGTCACATAACTTCATATTTTAAAAATGCAGGGCGCAAATAATTGTTGTAAATGTATTTGAATACTTGTACATATGATATATATATATACATATATACATACATATATAAATATATATATATATATATATATATATATATATATATATATATATATATATATATATATATATATATATATATATATATATATATATATATATATGTGTGTGTGTGTGTGTGTGTGTGTTTGTGTGCTCTTTTATGTTTACAATGTTTTGCTCTATATTCGTATTTTAATTTAGATGTATAGACTATGCAATCTGAAATAAAGAATTCTTATCTTATCTTATCATTACTAGTGTACTTCAAACATGTAGAAGCTTTTAAATGAGTTATATCACCCACTGAGTATTTTGATTTTGATCTTGTGTCAATTTACGAACCTCAAATCTTCTTAGTGTACAATCTAGTTTAATTTGACCTATATAAATATCGTGTTTACTAAGTCATGTATGACATAACTGTTTCATCTCATTCAAAATTTAAACATGTGAGTGATAATTTTCCCCTACTAACATATCACTTTTGTTATTGTTTTCTTCATATAATATGTTATGCCCAAGCAACAAAATATTGTTTTTATCCCCTTGTTCTTTCCTTTTTAATTTTCAAAAGACTATCATCCGCTTTACTTTTTCTCTCATTTTTCTTCAAGCAGAATTGTCAAACTATCAAGTATTTTCGAACTCAATATATTGAAATTTGCTTTTAATATATTTTCCAAATGTCCAATCGCTCTGAACATTTTGTTATTTCCTTTTTGCTACAGGACGACTGTTGTGAGGGCGTAGATTTCTAACAGAATAATTTTGAAGAATAATTGATCATCCATAGTATTTATATTATTATTATTATTATTATTATTATTATTATTATTATTATTATTATTATTATTATTATTATTATTATTATTATTATTATTATTATTATTATTATTATTTTATTTGTTAATATTATTATCAGTAATAGCAATATTAGCAGAATACAGTATATTTATGTATTCTAATTTCATCTTTGTCTTATATCTATCTATCTATCTATCTATCTATCTATCTATCTATCTATCTATCTATCTATCTATCTATCTATCTATCTATCTATCTATCTATCTATCTATCTATCTATCTATCTATCTATCTATCTACCTACCTACCTGTCTGTCTGTCTGTCTGTCTGTCTATCTATCTATCTATCTATCTATCTATCTATCTATCTATCTATCTATCTATCTATCTATCTACCTACCTGTCTGTCTGTCTGTCTGTCTGTCTGTCTATCTATCTATCTATCTATCTATCTATCTATCTATCTATCTATCTATCTATCTATCTATCTATCTATCTATCTATCTATCTATCTATCTATAGTATACATGCTTCTCGAATTTATTTTTAGACTTCATATTATCATATGTACTTATATATTATCTTGAAATTTTTAATACAAACTATTTCTTTGTCTATTCGATAGTTTCTTTCTTACTTCACTTTTACCTTTTATTGTCCCTTTACCTGTCGTCTGGTCTAAATAATTTCCTAAGATATATGTATTACATACTTGCATTATCTATCGTATTGTATGTCTCGCGTTTTCTCACTTCTCCCATTTCTTTATACTGCCCCTTGATGACATTTTTGTATAGAAGAACTTTGTAATTTACCCACATACCTTGAATGTATGGCATGAGTATATGTACATGAGCTGTACATGTTTAATTTATTTTTGCTCATTTAACATTGGTTTTTGTATACTATCTCAATACTGATATACCTGCAATTATGTACAATGATGAGGTGATGAATCTTGGTAAGTATCGCACTCTCATCACAAAGGCAGGTCACTCTGACCTATATATCACACGACACTCCCTTTGATTAGATGTTTTGTAGTTTTCTGTCCTTTCGCAAGCTTTGCTCATGAAATGCACCAAACAATGTGTTTATATTATCATACTTAATATCAAATAACGCTACTAACGAATAACATTTTGTCCGATATTTCACGCTCTGTTGACGTTGGTCATTCTTTGGAGTTTACTTAATGTTCATATATGATTGTACCTTAATGTAGTTATATATATATATATATATATATATATATATATATATATATATATATATATATATATATATATATATATATATATATATATATATATATATATATATATATATAGTTACGAAAATAGGCGAGAGGATGCTTCTGGACTAAATTTACATCCATACCATACAAATATTCTCTTCGACCTAGATTTCGCGTCTTTTTGATCATGGTCAAATCGGGTGTTTTAGTCTTATCTTACAAGATCTGCTTATGATAATCTCATGAAATTTCACGAAAGTATGCATCTCAATCACTTCCATACATTAACAATAAAATAATATCTCTGTGATATATATATATATATATATATATATATATATATATATATATATATATATATATATATATATATATATATATATATACAGAGAGAGAGAGAGAGAGATAATGTCTTACAATTTTCGAAGAATGAACCGTAAAACCATGTGCAAACTGTATAGTCCTCGAAGAGTTGTATATAACGTTAGCACAGCGTTTCTGCTATTAAGATATCCTTAAATTTGAAAAAAATGAAACGTCACTCCTAAAAAATAAATTCGACAGCATAAATAGTTGAAGAAACTCATAGTTTTAAACATTCTTTTAGTTAATCATATTTTGAATTTCATTGACAAGAAGCAATAATACAGAAATGTGATGATTCGTGATATATATCTACAACCAATCAGAGAAAAACTTTTTCTGGCCACACCCACGTCCAATTTTGAAGACGATGCCACCATTTAATTTAAACATTTAAATCCATACTTACACTATGGAAGTCATTGTCCACAGAGACTATTTCGTTATTTTCAGGCAAAACATGGTTTTGTTCTTCATTTTCATCAACGTTTATGACTGTATATAAATCAGGTGCAAAAATACCATTTCACACAATAGCGTCATGTCTTCACGTCAAGGTATGTACGCAGACGACGTTAGCGTATTCATTAAAAGTGTATTTTACTTGTTGCAATAACAAAGATCTATCATTTATTTAAAACAAGGTTAAGTATTTGGAGCGTAATTAACATCTAATGTGATGGGGTTTGATTCTGAGTGATTCTATATCCTTGATATGGTCTTTATTTTGTATTATGTACAAAAAAGTAGCGAAGGTGGGCGTGGTTTAAATTAATGGGTTCATACAGGTATGTAACAAAAAAAATTAAAAATGGTCCGACCAATTAGGTTGCAGTAAGCCGTAATGATAAAATAACAAACTTTACAAACATCGAAATATAAATTTATTTCCCTACAATGCAAAGTGAAACACGAAATGAAACTTACAGTATGTTATGAATTCCTATTTAATTAAAAGTTTCTACCAATTTCAATAGGTCTGATACAATCGCAAGCATTGGAAATGTATTATAAATGATAGGTCGAAAGTGCTTATTTGGAAACACCACATAATAAATCAGTTTTATGTCTATATGTCGTCAAGTGAATTCTGAGTATATAGAATGAAGCGAACAGGTCCAATATCAGACTCATGTGGAACACCACAACATAAATCAAATGGCCTGGAATGTATTCTATTTGTGTCTCATGTTGACCAAGTAGGACTTGAACCTCAGTAAGTGTGTATCATTAATGCCAAATACATGCATATAAGGTGAAGTAATATGCCATGGTATATTGTGTTAAATGCTGAAGGCAAATCATGGAGGGTGAAGACAGTAACCTTTCCGCTATCCAAAGGAGAGAGAAAGTCATTAAATACTTTCAGAAGAATAGTTTAAGTATTGTGTCAATGGCGATATGTAAACTGAACATTGTTAAAATAGACTGAATTCAGATGAGATACGAGTTGGTGTAGAACAACTTTTTTATAAGATTTTTGAAGTGAATGGGAGATTAGAAATCCTGGCTGTAGCTCTTTAAATCGTGATGGTCATGTGTTGGTTTCTTCAGAAGAGGCTTTACAATTGTAGTTTTGAAAAATGATGAGAATTACAGGATGAGGGAGAGAGGTATTAATATCAGTTAATGAAGGCAATATTGATCTAAGCTCTCAAGCAGCAGTGATGTTAAAACTGGATCAGGTTCTCATGACTTTAGTGCACTCTTCATCACTATTGTACGTGCTTAATCCATAGGCACAGATTCAAATGCTGCCACCGCTTGCCGCTGATATTCTGCATAACTTCTGTATTTTGACGACTAGTCACTGTAAATTGTGTTGTAAAGCTTATCTCTGATGGTGAGTACTTTGTCAAGGAGGAAATTTGCAAACAGGTCAGGAAAGTCGACTAGAGTGAAGGTAGTTGGAAGTGGTGTATATTTGTTCCTTGATATTAGCTTGTTAGTAATCCTCAAGAGTTCTTTGTAGATAGAACTCTGTCATCTTAGTACTGCAATGGGATGATTTCGCTGCAAGTACTATGTTTGTGATGTTCTTTTCAGCGGCTCCATGGATTTGCTTATGAATAGTGAGTCTAGTGGAAAGCCAAAGTCTCTCAGCTTAGTGTGCTTGAATGGCATGCATTAGTTGGATTCTACTTATCATAATACGGAGGTTTTCTCAGTAGCAAATAAAGGCTTATTATTCTGAACTGATACGTTAAGATTGCATATAATCCATAAGTGATATGATGCAAGTTCGTGAGATACCATGGAAGATCTTAGAATATTATAATCGGGTCTATAAAGACTCCAGCTTAAAATGTGACGACATTTATGGGTGCGTTGATTTGCTGACTGTCTGAGGATGAAAATATTATTGAAAAATAGGGGAGTTCATGTATATCGAGATCCAGGACAGTCAAAGTGCAAGTTGTATTCTCCAATATCCAGGTTGCCACATACTGAATTTATAAATTCCAGGAGATTCCGAAACTGCGTCAAAAAGAGAGATTATGTCAGCTTGTGTTTTTTACTACGAGGACGGCGGTAAAGGCAGAAAAAATCGACTAAACTTTGTTCCATTGTGAGTTTTGTTTGGACTAGTTCAAACGAAATGTTGAGGAAATAAATGCTTGTGGTTAAGACGTTTGATCAAGGTGTTCTTTGCTATGACAGCATTCCACCTCCAAGAGACTGGCGGGGGAGAAACTTGTAAGAGTAATCGTTGGGTGTCACCAGATACTTTTAGCTATGATTATGTTATGAAAAAGATATCGATATTCTGATCGTACACAACATTTATTAATTCTGTGCGCATTGGGCATTGAATGATGCGATACGCAGTTGTATCTATTGAATAGTTGACCCACAGGTTAAAGATTTAATAAGAATTTGAATTAGCTTATCTAACTTAACGGCCGAGTATTTAAATTGCTGAGTCTGAGAGGGCGAAAGACAGATAACTAGAACTCTTGTTCCTGTTCTAAGCTAGCCAGTTATGAATTAAAGTTTCTTTTTCGTTTTCGTTTTAATATAAGTAATGATGAATGTAGTCAGAGGTCGATAAGTCAAATGCACAATGTATTGTAGAGAACCAATGAGTGGCGTTTTAAAGCGGTTAATGAGGTTCCATGAAAGCATAAACAGGTAAACTGGGTAGTACCACGTGATGGCCGTTTGTTAAACAACAAACGACAGTGTAACAGTTGCGTAAGATAGCTGAGCAAAAGCTAATGTTTCACTTTTATAAAACAAAGAGATGAAGAAACAAATGCTAACGGAAGAGCCAATGAATGACAAACTCAATTACGTAGACGAAAATAGACAAAACACACACATGTATATATATATATATATATATATATATATATATATATATATATATATATATATATATATATATATATATATATATATATATATATTAAACGGCACAAAACACGTAAGAGCTGCTTCAAGTCGTTTAAGCGATAGGGGCCATCTTGTTAACCATCACATAATACTTACTACATAACTTCATACATGCATGCCTGACTGCGTGCGTTTGTGCATACATACATACATACATACATACATACATACATACATACATACATACATACATACATACATACATACATACATACATACATACATACATACATACATACATACATACATACATACATTCATACATACATACATACATACATACATACATACATACATACATACATACATACATACATACATACATACATACATACATACATACATACATACATACATACTTAGGTTCGTAATGTTTGATTTAGGTAGTTCATCGACTTATTGGTTACATTACTAAAGTATCTATAGATCTACTCGTATTGATTTTATAAAGTGGTAAATGAAAACATCTAAATGTATTATGTATTAAAACGTTGGCATGTTAGGTATGTATTTGTATTCTTAAGAAATACAGCTTTGCCAGGTTACAAAAACACATTTAAGTATCTCTCCTTCTACCCCAGATATCTGTATATCTGCCTTATTTGCAAGCTTAGGAGTTGTTTCTGTCTGTCACTTAGTATCAAATCATAGAATTGAATAGTTTTCTGAATGCTATGAAGGATCACTTTTTAAAACTTGGATGGTAGATTGAAAATTTAAAGGCGAAGTAATTGACGGGTTTCTTTGCTCAAACGAAAGGATATTTGATACTGTTTGCATCTGTATTTGTGTGACGAAGAACATGATATCTGACAACGAGCTATTTTACAAACAAAACACAACAATGCAAAAACGTATATCAAAGACCCTATGCTATAATATTACCAGGGCACCTTTTTCTTGCCTGAATACATTTAAGTGCAAACGCTGTATTAGTCCTTGTGAAATATACGTGTGGGTTGCGAGTGGATTTGAACTATTATTCTATCCAATGTATAACCATATATGTGTCGTTCATTTGTGACACGCACATAGATTCCGGTAAAGACTTTAGAGAAGCGACAGTTTTAGAGTTGACTTAGTCATAATGCCGGTATGAATTGCAGTTTCACTTCTTCATATCTTTGTTAAAACAAGTCGACTAAACGCAGTATTAATACTAAATGTGCACAATTATAAGACTAATACCGCATAATTCTATTAGTACAACACATACCTTACCAATAGTTGCAATTAGCTATTTTGTATTGTGGAAAACAAGAAAAATTATTGTTACAGACATACGTTGATGTGAACCAATATAGAATATGTCAAAATCACCGTACTGCACGAGACAGAGAACGAGTTATAGAGACAACATGAAATGAGATGCGTTTGATGAGGATATGCCTGTCGATAATATCTACGACTTTCAAAAAGTCAGGTTTATATTATATAAATCGACCTTGTATTTGAAAGATTATACAATTTTTGGCTTTAACTTAGATTTCTGTGCATCTTTGTGCCAGTTGCCTTCGTGGATTCCGTGGGCACTATGTATCCAGGTTTTTGTTGGTGTTCGTATAAATAAAATCTACCTGATTCATCGAGTCAAGAACATCGAGTGAGAAGAGTGGAGCTTTCACAACTTCCCTGAAAACATATACTATCCCTACACAAAGTAACAATTTGCCTGGATACATATCTACGTATTTACCTACCTAAAAGCAGCAATAGTAGCTGAAATAGGTTAGTTAGCGAAAGGAAGAAGGGAAAAAATATGACAAATAGTGATATTATTAGTTCCTTTTTTAACATTATTATTCACATTGAACAAAGAAATAGGATACAGACAGCCATATAGATAAATAGATTAAAGAATTTGTGATACAATATTCAATATTTATACTGACGAGTGATACATATTAGAATTTAAGTCATTTGATCTCTTCTGAAAAGACCTCGAAACACCTGTTTGAAGTACAAACGTTTATCGGGCAAGGTAAACTATGCATAACGTAGTCAGTTGCTACTTGCCTCATAAATAGTTGTCCTGTTCATAAATACAAGGCAAGATTTGGAAGAACTACGAGGTGTAGGACAGAAATCAATAGCTAATCCAGGACGCTTTTTTGTTAACGGATCTATTGATATTTTGTAAGTATCCACATATCAGTAGGACACGACTCATGCTCATTTATATTATATTTGTTTCTCAGCTGTAGGAAATTCTGTCAAGCGAATTGTTTGGGGAATGGCGGTGTGTTTTCGGATATATTTAGTAGCCAATATTGATACTGGCATCTAGCATGGCTGCATTAAAAGATGACACTAATCTACACACTATCATTCACTTTAGTATAGACTGCGGTGTCTGGCGGTATTGACTTTAATAAGCATTATTTTGCATATATTTGTTGACACAATTATTCATTTCGTAAGACCTTCTATTTTGGGAGCAGAAAGAGTACTAACGTAGGGACATATTATTTCGATGGTTTGAAGCTGCTTTACCTCGATACAATAGACCCAAGACGCCTTTCATGTAATATGCAGTAATGTGTATGCTTCAAATATTTCTTTGACTCTTCTTATATAACAGTACCTTTCTATAAATTATAAAGAAAATCCTTTTTATCGGCATGATAAAGTTGTCATTGCGGTGTATTAGATTTTTCGTTATTAGCAACGGTAAGTAATGGGTACTATTTGTATCGGCCATTTATATGAATATTAGCGACTTGAAGAAAAAGAATGATTTGAAACACCTAATAAAATGTGTTTAAATAAAGCACCAAAAATTACCTAATCAAGCAGTTTTACTATTTCTCAGCCCTGAACTTATTACGTGTACGCATGTGCCCCGTCTGGTTTCCATGAAGACTTTCTGTAAGAGAATTGATGTCTGTACTAAAATATCATATTATCTGTGTCATTAGATGTCATAGAATCTGTGGAAAATATTATCTCGTATGATGGACATATCATTCTTTCTTCAAGTAAAAATAAATTCATGTAGTAATCATTTACGTTTCTAAAACTCACATTACATATAGGTAAATGTTTCATATTTTTGTGATCTCGTTGGCTCTATGGAATATATAATTAAGTCTATTGGTGCATCAGTTCAGTCAAGACTATTGGTATATTAGAACATTGTAGACCTTTTAATAGGATGCGTCAACACAATAACACGAGAACCTACATATTTTAAAATTTTTAATCAGGTTCCACAGAAAATGAAACTGTGTCTATGACAAGTATGTATCTTGTCTCTACGGAGATTGTTGGTGAATGCATGCATATAGTTTATGCCGTTGCATGTTGCATCAAATTATCAAATTATTCATTTTAATTGATCAAAATTAAACTAAATCGACTTTCCACTGATCCTTTCCAGTCCAATTTAGATTATGAAGTGTGAAACTTATCTCATATGAGACGAAATAATATTATCCGACATGGAATGTGAGAGCCCAGAAGAACTTAACTAAGACAAACTTCTCTTAACCGCAGAGTTTAGAATGATTTGTACTCTCGTTGCAAAATTGTAAGCAAAGTGTACAGTTTTAATAATCTGAAAACTGTTGATATTACAACCGTTCAAGCGACTGTTGCCATTTTAAGGGATGGACACGCGAAGAATGTCAAACGCCAAGGCAAATGCAACCACTCATCGTAAAATCTACGTATCTTTCCAAGACTTTATTGTTGCTATAAAAATTTACAATAAAATCTAAATGTACAGAAAAATGTTGAAGGAATAACTGTCTTATTGCAGTAAGAGTCGGTGAGTAATGATGTCTTACTTAGCTTTATACATTTTTCATTCATATTATTTCTATGTCTGAAGTGTGGCAGTTTAAGGTAATGTCTAACACTGGGGCATCTTGCAGTAGACATTTGACATCATATCTCCCCAAGGCACATCATACTGACACCAGGCCGACCAGTTTTAACACGAACCTCTTAATGATGAGGGTCTAGCGAAGCCGCTCTAGTACCAGTTTTTATGTCTTTGGTATAGTTCGGCCGGGGATCGAACCCGCGACGTATCGTATTCGAGGCGGATGCTCTACTCGCTTAAGCCATTGAAGTGGTCAGAGGGTAAGTTATTAATCTCACTTGTGTAAATAAAGCTAAATCGAATAAGCTAATTACAATGCACTTGTGTATGTAATGTTTAATTAAGTTAGCTAAATACAATTGCACCCAATTGGATAAGCTTATTACAAGTGCAGTAGCTGAAATGACGCTAAATATAATAAGTTATTACAAGTGTAGTAGAGTAAATAACTCTAATTGGAGTAAGTTAATTACAAGTGCAGTAGCATAAATAACACTAACTGGAGAAAGTAAACTACGATAGCAGTGGTGTAAATAATATTAAATGGAGGAATCCAATTACAAGTGCAGTAATTCTAATACCGATTAATGGAGTACGCTTATTACTAGTGCATTTGTGCAAACCGCGCTTGATGTAATAAGTTAATTACACGAGCAGTAATGTGAATAACTCCAAATGAAACAAGCAAATTACAAATACATTAGTGCAAATAAGGCTAAATAGAGTAAGCTCATACCAAGGACAATGGTGTAAAAAAACCTTTGATTTTCAGCATTACTAATGTTTGAATACCTTATCATTTATTTTGTTTCCCTTCTATTCTCACTTATCATATATGTATATATATATATATATATATATATATATATATATATATATATATATATATATATATATATATGTGTGTGTGTGTGTATATATATATATGAAGGACATAACATTTGTTATGGGTGTTAGATTGTTTGAAAGTTATATTTGTGTTTACCATAGTTCATTTAAATTAAACGTCCTTTTTACTTGAAAAATAGGCTTCCGTTATGCATCGTTGTTTGATAGGACGTTGTTTAGACTTTCGGGACAAAAAACATCCTGCTCATGGATGGAATTCCTATCATGCAGTGACACAAATATTTCATTAGTTTTACTTTGTATTATATGCTCCATCGATTTATTAGACTGTTAATGTAACAAAATACCAGCCTGATCAGCATCTACCACCAGCCCCTAAGAAGGACCTACCATATTTATTTGAAATCAGTTGCATATAAATGATTTGAAGACTAAAAATGGATATTTGCTTGAAGAAATATAAGGACTATCGGACATGTAAAACGTGAAGGTCGCTTTTGCAACGAAGCCTTATTTAGCGTTTGACTTATATCAGCATTGTAAATACAAAAGTGTGCTGTTTCTCATTATGTCAAAATTTATTTACCGTATCTGTTTGTTTTTTCTGTGGCATGTATGATCAGATTGCACGTATGATAATAAAGATATTCAAATAAGGTGAATATTTCTCAAACTTTCAGATTCATCTTCTCAAAGATGGTAGATGGCAGTGTCTTGGTTGCCGGTTTGGAATGATGAGTTATGTCCTGCTAACGTTGTATAACAAACAATATTAAAATGTCATGAAAAGGAAACCATAAATGTATGGAAATTATTCGAACATCTTTCTTCAACGAACAAAATATTTGTAACATGTTTCTGAAGTGTTTATAGTTCGATGGAAATGTTTCATACATTTAAAGATTCACCTGGTCGGCCTTAAATTTCTCATAGAAAATAGAAAGTGTGAATGTTGTAACAGTTTACGACTTAACATTTTTTAACAACGCTTCGATTCACTGCGTTTCGAATCCCGTGTAAACCCCGTACACAACCGTTGTGACTTCTTCAGTAAATGCAGCTATTACAACCAATTAATACATTTATTGTTTGGGATACAACATCAGAGTAATTAATGAATGCTGACTTGAAGCCATCCTTTAAAAAGTTGGCGTATTTCTGTAGGAAATATATTTCATTTTGTTCTTGTCTGATTTTCCGCTAATATGTCTCTTATCAAGTGTCATGGCAGCATTATTGTATTTATATTTACTTTAGGTGTCTGTTTTTGCACCAGCTGCAACTGTACTAGGGAAAGGCAATATCTGTACCTGACTTGCAATCAACCAAATGAAGACGAAATCCAGGATTGTTTTGAGAAAAATAAAGATGCCATCAATGTCTCTGTAACTAATAGCAGTCTTACAAGAGTCCCACCATCTATTAGTAGCTTACAGAGGGTAAAATATCTGGATTTGTCCAATAATTATATAACTGAGATCGACAACTACACATTGAATTCGCTCAGAAGTGACCTTCAAATTCTTGTGTTGACCTATAACAACGTATCCGTATTGCGTAATGGTAGTCTTGACAATTTAACAAGTCTCCAAGAAATTTTTTTAGATAATAATAGTCTCCAAGAGATTGAAGCCAATGCAATAAATTCAAAATTTAAAGTCCTTGCATTATATGCAATTTTCTTGCAATCAACTTAAGCTCCTCGATATAGGTCTTATATGGTTGCCGATGCTTTTCAACTACACAGTCAACGTTTCAGGCAATGCTATATCAAATTTTACCAACCATAAAGGAATAAGAGTCTCAGACTTTAAATCAAAAACTTCGTTCCGTGTTGATCTGCAAAGAAATAATCTTACAACAATCGACGTGAACTATCTTCTTCGTTTGGGCAAAGCAGAACACATCTGGGATATTTATAATACTGGAATTGGTGGAATCGACATATTGTATAACCCGGTAGTGTGTGACTGTTTATTATATCCTTTCACAGTTTATCTCAATGCCTTTAGATTTATGGATGATTTAAATCGAGTCTACATCATGCGATGTGCTAAACCACTAGGACTAAGCACTACACCAATTGCTGAAGTTTCGATTCATGACTTTAATTGTTCGGTTGAGGATTGTCCACCCCTGTGTCAATGCACAAGGACAATTGCTCTCGATTTGATAACATTAGTCTGTGTAAATGACACGCTAGACACAATTCCGTTTGAACTTCCAAATGGAAAGTTCATAAATTTATCCGTACATAGCAGAAACGTTCGAGAGCTTTCAGATAGAACATATTTTCGGAACGTCACAAATTTAGACCTTTCTTTCTCTTCTATTTCAACAATACATGCCGACTTTCTTCCCAATTTCGAACGCTTGGGCACCATTCAGATTTATAACAATTCACTCACGACGCTTCCTGAAGAAATTCAAAATATGAATCTAGAAAACATCTCGTCTTTGTAGTTACATGGGAACCCATTTCAATGTGATTGTCATAACAGTTGGATGAAAGCCTGGCTTCAAAAGAACAAAGTTAAGATCCCGGATGTAGACCAAGTCTTTTGCGAATCAGGGCAGCCAAAAAGCAAGCCAATCATTGAGGCTTTAGATTCTGAGTTTGTCTGCGATATCACTTTAGGTCTAGTTCTTGCTATCAGTTTATGCGGACTTGGCGTTCTTGTTATTTTCATGTTTGCGCTATATTTGTTTCGAGAGCCTATTAAAGTTTTATTGATCGCAAACTATCGTTGTTTCCAGCGTCTTCGTATGACAGTTACCATTAATCTACATAGGAACGTTGCCACGATTCTACAGAGGAAAGTTCCTACTAATCTACCTTTCGATATCTTCATCTCCTACAGTAGCTGCGATGACAACTATGTTCAATATATTCTCATACCTAAACTTGACAATGAAGGATTCCGACTTTTTACACAAGACAATTTCATACCTGGAATACCAATTACAGATAATATATTAAATGGAATAGATTCCAGCTTTACCACGCTAATAATTTTATCTAACAAATGTTTGGAAAGTGATTGGTGTAGGTACGAATTTGAACAAGCATATCTTAAAGTACTGCTAGAAAAGGAAAGGACCTAATAATTTTAAGCCTCGATAACGAACTTAATAAGGATCTCATGCCCAAGACACTGTTGATGTACCTTAAAATGAACAATTATATTAAAATGTCAGAGAAAAGGTACCTATCGCGTCTTTCTCTGGCTCTTCCGAGAATACATACCAGAATTGGAGTCTCCGAAAGGACTCCCCTCCTGCATGACTAAACATTGACCAATTAGGTCTTATATATACGTTCTATTCCTGTCTCACAAATGTGTATCATCTATATGTTTATCACAATTTTTGAAAATGTTGCGTACATATACCTTGGTTCCATTGACTAATTTGCTTTGACACGGTCCATCGTTGAAAGCACATGGCGGCTTTGAATGAGACCGACCAATACTCATTTCACCCATTGTGATGATTATTTCAACTTGTCACTATGTTTCAAATAAATGTTAGATACTTATGCATTACTAGATGACTATGTTTTATGTTGCCTTACTGTGCATTTTAATTAAATATTGCCTCTCGGAACGTGCTCCGTTAGTTTTGTAATGGCGCCATTGTTCCCACCATTCTATATTGTTTAGGGCGAGGTGGTAGCGTTCCCGTTTCTAACCCGAATCGGGAAATCTCAAGTGTCCCTGCTATTGATGTTGATGTAAACATCCGAGGTTATCCAAGGGAACGGAGAGTATAAATACTGCACCGTCCTTGCAGACTAGTGACAGACATCATTGAAGTCTGAACCGATTGTCTCCTTTCTGACCATTTTTCTGTCGTGACTAATTTTATTCAGGTAAAGGCTATCTTTAAAAAGTTATGTTATTAAATTATTAAAATTTTAATTTGCTCAGATTTTGAGATATGCACATTTCGGATTGCTCCAGAGTTTAAGTCATGTGAATTTCGGAATTATACAAAATTCGGATTTGACTAGATTTTGAATTATGCAAATTTCGGACTGCTCCAGAATTTAAGTTATACGAATTTCGGAATTATCCAAATTTCGGATTTGTCAAGATTTGTATTTGAAAGTTTTATTTTATAGAGAGTTAATATAGATAGATAAGTACAAGCTTGTCTGGGGTAGCTGGTTCATTGCACAGTGATTTGGAAAATGAACAGAGAACGAACTATGATACTCTAGTTAGAACTCTCATCAATAGTTTTGTTTTCATGCACATAGCAGACATCCTTCGCTCAAAACTGAAATCACGCTACCAAGAAAAAGGGGAGACACTTCCTGAACTTGCTCAGAATATCAAAATATCAGAAAACTTAACAGATTAGCCTATCCTTCTGCAAGCAATGACGTGGTATAAATTTTAGCGATAAAACAGTTCACTGAAACTTTCAATGACTCTGACATAAGATTGATACTTAGGAAACATGGCCAATAGACCACGTCTGAAGTTGAAACATTTGCTGTAAAACTAGAAGCGTACCTAATAGCTGATAGACAAAGAAACAGGATGTATGGTTCGTTTCAAGAGAATGTTATTAAATGGTGTGAAGATTGTAAACAAAACTGTGGGAATAATGAACTCAAACAAATCTTGGAAAAGCTTACTGTAATAATAGGTGAATATATCCAGCAAGTAAAATTGAACTATTAAGTAAATTAGCATGGTCCAAGAAAACAGATCAATGATAGAAATCATGTAAATCAGTCAAGGGAAAAATCTGGTGGTTTTAACCATCCGCAAAATAATATCAAACCTAAATGGGGAGATAAATCCAGACATAATTCAAATTATAGATCAAATTATAACAAGAAGACTCTTGGGTGGCTGGAAGAGAAACAAAAATCAATGTGAAAGGCAAAGCCAGGAAAACTGGAATGGGGCGATAGTCGGGACCGAAATTCGTCCTCCTCTCATAGCAGGTCCCTACAAATTAAGCGTAACAGTCTGAGAAACGATTAAAGATACTTTGTATTGGGCACAGTAGACCATAATGAAATAAAATTTATTTGTGACTGAAGGGCATGTGTGTCTGTTTTAAAGAAATAGCGTTGTAGACCAGTGGTCAAATCCACCAAAAGTCAATCCTGTACCATAGTTTGGTAAAGCAAAAGTGGATCTAAAACTTGGGAATACAGTACTTAATACTGAGATGCTTGTTGCTGAAATTCAATAAGAAGGGATCCTGGGAAATGACTTTATGAGGACAAGCAAATGTGACTTGATGATAAGCAAGGGATGTTTAAATATAAATGGAGAAAGAGTAACATGTTTCATTAACAATGTACAGGGACCTGCTTGTTGACAGGTAGCAGTTACTGAAACGGATGAGGTTCCTCCACATTCTGAAATTATAGAGAAACAGTAAACCATTAGGAATTGTAGGACAAGACTCCAATGGATTGATTGAACAAGCAGCGAAAAGATGGGATTGTTAGTAGCCAAGGTGTGAGTAGATCCTAGCTGAAACACATTACCCATTAGAATAGCAAATTTTGTAACTGAACCATATAAAATATGTACAAGTACAATAGTAGCTGAAAATCACACTGCATCAATGAAGGATTGCACAACTTTTGAATCAAATAATGTCTCAGAAACAGATGGTAAAATGAATGAAATGATGCCAAAACACCTAACATATATGTTTGAAAGATCCTCAACAAATTTAAGTGAAGAACAAAGAAATGAGTTTAAAAAATTTCTGATTAAAAATCAAGACATTTTCACCAAAAATTCTAATGGCATAAGCCACACTACATCAATCCAACATACAATTAACACAAAAGATGCTCAACGAATTCGACTTCATCCATACAGAGTTCCATTAGAAAAAGGAACGATTGCCGAAGAAGAAATTTGAAAGCTAACATAATTGAAAAATGTCACAAAAGTTCTTGGAATACTCCTGTAGTATTGGTAAAAAAGCCAGATGGATCTGTTAGATTTTGTTATGATTTTAGACGCTTGAACGATGTGACAGTAAAGGATTAACAACACTTACCTCGCATTGATGATAGTCTTGATGTACCTTCTGGCTCAAACTGGTGGTCTTACCTTGACATATATAATTACACCCTCATTATAAACATTTAAGTGGAACAACGTTGTGGTTACAAATACTAAGGTCAGTGCCAGAACGATGCTTTGCTATATATTTGTTTATAATTTGCATTTTCTTCTCGCACGGAAGATTAATTTATATTCGCTTGTCTCTAACGTCCAGTTACGATAGGTAAACATTACTTTGAGTGAGTTTTTTCTAGCATCTACGGAAACCAATGTTCCATTTACAATTAGATTTGACCAACATCAGCATAACCTGTGAATCCTTTTACTTTATAGTGATATCTTCAATCGCTATTTGTTATGGCTGGTTTTACGAAAATTCTGAAACAATGAATATTTAATGTATTCAATAAAAATCGACGACCTAAAGCTCTCCTGTATGAAGCTCATAGAATCACATTCAAAAGCTTTTTTCTTCAAAATCAACAAGCAAGATTATATCATTCAGATTTTTCTCTTCTGTAATGCTTATAGTATCATATATTAGTTTGATCACCTCTCCTGTATACCTACCTTTCATAAAGCCGTTGTGATTTCATGTATTAAATTTGGCAAGTTTGATTTTATTCTGTCAGCTGTATGTTATGAGACTATTTTATATTAAATATTTAACAAAGTAATATGTCTGAAATTTATCAAAATCTCTTTAGATTTATTTTCATTTTGCAATAATGAGATAATTACTTCCCTTTTTATCAGAAATATAATCCCGTTTTTTAGGTCCACGTTTTATCGAGTCTATGAAAATCTCTCCTAAATCTTTGCAGAAGAATTTATAAAATTCTAACCGAATATATTATTTCAGGGACTTGTACCATTAATCGTATTCTTCTGGTATTTTGAAAGGTTTATATCACAATCTTTTTAATTATTCATCTTGTGTCAATTTAGGAACATCAGATCTTCTCATTATACCATCTGGTTTTATTTAATCTATAAAAATATCTTGTTTACTAAAAAAATAGACCTGACTCAGCTCATTAAAAATTTTAAACTGATCAGTGATTATTGCCACTACGCATCTATCACTTTTTTAGTTTTTGATTCATGTAATGTTTTATGTCCAAACATAAAAAATCCTTTACCGTTTTTCTGCTTTATCGATCCACTTAATATTTGATAGGTCTATCATCCGCTTTAAACTTTTGTTTCTTTCTTTTCAAGCCGAACTTTCATACAACTAATTATTTCCGAAATTTGAAATTTCTTTTTAATATATTTTCCAAATGTCTTATCTCACTCAACGCTTTTGCTATTTTCTTATTTTCTATTTAAGACTATTCACTTGTGATTCTGCCGACGTCTAGCAAAATAATTGTGAATAATACTTGATCATACAGATATTTCTTATTATTATTATTGTCATTATTAATGTGTGTGTGATACTATTATCAGTAATAATAACAGTAGTAGAATACAGTACATTTATTTCTTCTAATTTCTTCTTTGTCTTTTCTTTATATATATATATATATATATATATATATATATATATATATATATATATATATATATATTCATTAAGAAATTTTTCTTTTATTTGAATATTACTTTTGTTGCATGCTTCTCGTACTTATTTTATATCCTTACTAACATTATCACATGCATTTTTATATTATCTTAAAATTGTTATTGCAAACTATTCATTTTTCTATTCATTAGTTTCTCTTTTTTTCCCTCTTAACTTTCAGCTTCTCCTTGCTTGTCATCTTGTTTAAATAATTTACGAAGATATATGTATTACATATATGCATTTTCTCTCTAATTGTTTGCCCCGCGTTTTCTCACTTCTCCCACTTGTATATGATGCCATTGACGGCTTCTTGTATAGAAAAGTGTTTGTACTTCATTCATATAACTTGTATGTATAACGTGAAGATGCTTTTTGTTAATCTGTTTTTGTCTGTTCCTTAGTTATTTAAAACTTAAACATACATTGATTTGTTTAGTACGAAATGGCAAGTGAACTGGAAACGTTCAACACAGTTGTGCAAAATCCAGCAAAATCAGATTTATGTCCTAATGCTTTCTCTATTTCCATTATTTTCGGCAACTTTTGATAATAAGCATTGTTTCATTCATGTATGTTGCCAATATCATAATTTCTTCACATGAATTGCCTTGATTTTTGTCAGGAGACTAATTACTAGGATATCCTGATAAAAGGAAATTTCAGCAGACAAGATGCTTGTACATTATTCATCGATCGCGTGTAAGCATTAGACAGAAAATCAATAAAAAAAATCATACACACCCATTCAAATATTACCGAACAATGGTATCTACTGATATATGGAAATAAATTAGCAACGTTCCGTAACTCAAGGTGTTGTGATTGCTTTTATTGGCTTATTTCAAATACCAACACAGCTTATGTTAAAACTTTCATAGATTACTGGTATCAGAAGTCAACATAAGTTGAGTTGCTAAGTTGGGCATGCGCATAGAGTTTTCACATTTAAGGGTAGTAGCCTAATTTTAATAAAGACCTATCTTATTGCATTCCTAGTATTTTAAAGGTCGGATTTGATGATGTCTGATAAAGGACAAAACGCTGATTAAACGTTTAGGTATTGATATTCTTTACGCTTGCGATAGGGTATATCTTCCATAAGAATGAAAAAGTAAAAATTTTTCATAATGATTCGTGTCCACGAAGTAGATGTAATCGATTGCCCCCAGCAGCGCCTCTACATATACAATATACACGAATATAGGTAAACAGCTCCTCTTTAAATTGTAAACTGTATTTAGTCCTTGTTCCTAGACAATAGTTAGGAATCGGCTTTATTACACTTACCATAGCGTAGGGATTGAGAAGCACAAATATTTACATTATTTGTAGTTGTTTAAATTTTCATTTTGTTCATTTTACATAGATATTGTTATAGTATCAAACACTAATATACCTGAAATCACAAATACAAGTCACTCTGACCAATACATCACACGCAACTCCCTTTGGTTAAATGTTTGAAGGTTATGTAATTTCACAAGTTTTATTTATGACAAATTCACCAAAGAATGAGCCAAATTATCACAATTCATAACACATCACACCACCAGAGAATGTCATTGTATCCGAGTTCGCAAATTTTATGGACGTTGGTCATTCATTTGAATTTACCTCGTGATCAAATAGGATTGCCCCTTAATGTAGTTGTTCAACAGGATTTGATGCTTTCCTGACCTTGGTCAAATTGGTTTATGCTAGTCTCATGGATGTTTACGGCAGTATTCATCTTATTAATTCCATACTTGAATAATCAGAAAATATCACTGTAATATAATTTAGACAACATGCCTTATAGAACGTCTCGTAGTGGTTATAATGTTTGTAAAAGTTTGACTTTTTCAAAGGAGTTAACTTAATTTTATGAATTCGAAATTTAATAGACTTAACACTTTTGCTTTATCGTTCCATTTTTGTATCAATGTTTCCGTATGGCATTGAATGAAGTCATTGTCTCATAATCTCATAATCCGGGATGGGATGAGAAAAGATGGCCTACTAAACGAAGGCTAAAGGACAGCCTAACACTTTTATAACCAATGTTTTTCAAAACAAAATTCATAAAGTTTTTATTGGAGTACTTCAAAACAGTAGATATTTTATCTTTTAAATTAATTTACAATCAAATGCATTTCAAACATGGATTTAATGTTGATTACATGGTGATGTTTTATAGACCTGTTATACATGATATATAAGGTAAATTGCAAATACACTGAAATAGTGTTCAGACGAAGGAACGGACACCATCATTTTTGAAACTAACGCAGCTGCCTAGTCATTCTGCCAGTTACCTTGAACTCATGGTGAACTTGAAATCTGCCGTTTGATTGTTGTATTTGTTTTGTTGGTACTAAAGGTCACAGCATATTGCTAACACACACACACACACACACACACACACACACACACATATATATATATATATATATATATATATATATATATATATATATATATATATATATATATATATATATAAAGAATACAAATCATATGGCGAATAACAACCCTCTCAAGCGTACTGGATCCACCAAGGGATCACGTGTGTCAGGGATTAATTAAAATAGATGCAATAAACTGACGACGAACAGTACGAAACTAGTAACTAACTAGTCTAAGCGCTTTCGACTCTTAATGAGTCTTTTTCAAAGGCAAATACAAAACATAGTTACGGCAAACAAATAAACACAAAAACGTTGCGTTTGTAAACCTCTACATTTCTATCTTCACATGTGCTAAAACTATAAATACAACCAGCTTGTATAGACTAGTTGCGGAAACTGAAAACGTTGTATAATTCCCTAAAAGTCTACAAGCCAAAGCGACATCTATTTTTACTTTGTGTACATATGTAACGCAGATTATATCCCGGATATTTGGTTCTATACCGGTTATTCTTATAGTAAAAATTGAAGGATAAGAAGATTTAGAAAATGTTAAATTCTACTAGTGCATAGTTTTCATTTTCTAGTCTTCTTGGGAGAAACTGAAAAGCTACACATAAGGATAAACCTTCATAGATCTGATTGGATGACAAAAAAGCTGTACAGAAGCCCGGTCGCAGAACACTTCTCCTCCCCTGGCCACACTTTCAGTGATATAATACTTATCGCTATTGCCAACAACCACAGCTGGAGTTCCGAAACCAGGAAGGAAAAGGAATCATACTGGATACGCCGCCTTAGAACATTGAAACCAAGCGGTCTAAACCAAGAAGACTAGAAAATGAAAACTATGCACTAGTAGAATTTAACATTTTCTAAATCTTCTTGTCCTTCAATTTTTACTATAAGAATAACCGGTATAGAACCAAATATCTGGGATATAATCTGCGTTACATATGTACACACAGTAAAAATAGATGTCGCTTTGGCTTGTAGACCTTTAGGGAATTATACAACGTTTTCAGTTTCCGCAACTAGTCTATACAAGCTGGTTGTATTTATAGTTTTAGCACATGTGAAGATAGAAATGTAGAGGTTTACAAACGCAACGCTTTTGTGTTTATTTGTTTGTCGTAACTATGTTTTGTATTTGCCTTTGAAAAAGACTCATTAAGAGTCGAAAGCGCTTAGGCTAGTTAGTTACTAGTTTCGTACTGTTCGTCGTCAGTTTATTGCATCTATATATATATATATATATATATATATATATATATATATATATATATATATATATATATATATATATATATATATATATATATATATATATCTTTCCACACATTACCAAACCTCTGGCACAAATATTGATCCATTGGATTTAATATGGGTCATGGCAAATACAGAATGGCGTTATGCGGTTGTATGGATCCATAGTACTGTTCGTAGCTATTCTTCTAGTTGAAGCATGTGAGATTTAACAGTAATCTTGAATGAGACCACAGTGTCATTGTGCCTAATATCAGGGAGCAACTCGTTTCAAGCAGCTGGACCTTGCTACGCAAAGGAAAGATTCCAGTGTTCCTTTGTTATAACCATGGAAACAATGAGAATACGTGAGTCGGAAGAGGAAGGTACGTTTTTTTTTAGATGGGATGCACACCTATGTAAAGACAGATAAGTGTATTTAGCTGTATTTGTCGCATTTTGTCCTTACTAAAAGTACATCCAGTGGATCAATAATTCTTCCTCTAGCAGTTATACTCTCTGTTATATTTACTATGAAAACTTTAAGGCGCATTGGCTGGTTCGCAATTAATTACAGTATACAGTGAACATACTGGTTAGCTGGTTTTGTGTGTGTGCGTGTGTGTGAATTCGAGTGTCCGAGAGGTACAAAGATCTCTCCCTTACGGATCACTGCCATCTCACCTCTGACTGCGTGGTTTCGAATCTATGATTCGGCTTGCCAGTAGCTTCTTGTCGGTCGGTGGTTTTTTACGCGAATTTCCCGGTTTCCTCCTCCACCTTTATTACTCTCCACCATATACCGTATGTAGAAAAAAGGCGTTAAATCCAAGAAGACACATACACACACGCACACCCACACACACAAACACAAACACACACATATATGATACGTGATTGGTCCAGAACTTTCATTTAGAGTACCTGAATAGATCCATAGTTGTGAACTTAGGCTTTAATGTTTTGTTGCGTAGAGGTTATGCCCTTCATGTAATATATCCTTGACTCTGCAGAAGTCACATGAAACTACGTATTTCTGTAACATTACAAACACTGGCTGAATACAACTTAACTTACTGACATAAAACAATAATGTAATATGGAAATGATATTGAGCCTATTTTCCATTTTGATCAGGACCTCTCTTTGTACCTGACGAAGGTGATATAGCTCAAGTTGAAATGCTTGTATATGTGAAAGTGGATTTTGATATATTGTACTATGGGTGAAATTTCTGAATTTTGAAATGAAGAATGTAATTATTTTATTGTTGACATTTTGACAGAAAGGACAATGAAGCCCACTTTGGCTTTAACACTTTGCATATTGTGCTACTACCTAATAGAACCAGTACAACCACTACCATGGTTTGCATTATAAATGCCACTGTATGACTTGTCCAGACCAAGCGATTTAGGATGCATGGAGACCAATGCTTTCTTTGCGAGTGGATATAATCATGTCAGGTCATTATGGTTGTAGGAATTATTGGCGTCATTTTTTTTTGGGTGATGAATAAGAGAGAAGCACTGAGTAATGTCACAATAGGCGACCAATAGAGGCAACATGCCTTGGAATTTCTTATCCTAAGTTTCTGTCATTGTGGTTAAAATGAATGAATTTTCAAATGAGATAGCTTTACTTTTGTGACTGCATTTCGATAGAGTTCTCGTGTTTGCCTTCATCTTTTGTTGTGTGCCTTTTTCTATCGGGCATTAGTTAAAGGCATTATCTCAGCGCGCTAAGTTAATATTGTTACAAATGTGCTGTTAAATAATAAAAAAATACTACTACTACTACTACTACTACTACTAAAAGTAATAATAACAATTGCAAAAATGATATTAATATTTTATAGCGCCTGATCTTTAAAAGCTATAAGCGCTTCACAACAATACATTTAGTTTTCTCGTTCCACGTTGCTGGGTCCTTGTATGCAAACGAACGTTGTCATATGACTTCGTTTTCATAATGGGAATAATGAGTGTTCGATTGTCAGAAGAGGAACGTGGTCATCTTGCTTTTGTGTTCTCATGGGTGAGGTTGTCTAGATATTCTGGACAGAAGCCTGTTAGTAGAACGTATCACAGAGAAGACATTTTGTGTTTGATCCTTGATAAAATTTATAGCCAACGTAGGGTACCGAGCAGGGGGTGTTGGTGGTGTGATCTGATCATGGAGTTCTTAGGATGATCCGATAAGCTGTGTTTTTAGCATTTTGAAGTTTTCGGAGTAGATAATGTGTGACGAACCTGACACAATTGAGTTAAATTTGTCTATTCTTGAAATTACTAAGGAATATATAAGTGTTTAAGTGGCGTGAACTGAAAGATATTTGCGAATGGGGGAGATGAGGACTTAGAGTGAGAATATTATTGAGAGAAACAGCTAGGTTTCGTTTTGACTGTGTGAATTTAATATTGGTGTTGCTGATGTTTATTGTTTGAGGTAAATTACACAGCGGAAGATCATTCCCTAGCAACGAACCGTAGAGAAGGGATTTGTTTAACGTTTTGTACCCACCAACTTGCCACACACTATGCATATGAGATCCTTCATAGATTCGCTGATGAATAGTGCGCCTGGTGGAAGACCAAAGTCCATCAGCTTTGTGGCGTTCTCTTGTAGCAGTGCAAAGCTGGTCCATAACACTCATAAACCACAAATATTTTTTTTTAATTGATGCTACATCTTGGTTGCTGCGGAATGTTCTCAACAATGAACGCATGCAGAAAAATGGACTGACCTTTGTTCCAGAGTGAGTGTTGTTTTCATTAGTTTAAAGGAAATGTGGTGAAAATTGAAGCTTTTGTGGTGGTTGAGACATTTGATCACGAGGTTCTTTACAAAGACAGCAATTTCATCTCTGCGAGAGAGAGAGAGATGACTAGATTGAGTAAATGTTGTGTGTTAGATCTGTACGTTTGGGCTTATCACCTACTGATTGGGCATCGATACTCACTTGAATCTATTGGATAGTTTACACAAAGGTTGAAAATTTAATAGGAATTTGAATTTGATTATCTAAATTAACGGCCGAAATTTTAAATTCCTGAGCCAGAGAGGGTGAAAAGGAGATAACTAAAATTCTTGTTACTGTTCTACACCGGCCAGCTTTGAAGCAAGGTTTATATTTTTCGTTACCGTTTGCTTTTAAGTAATGAAGAATGTAGTTCCAGGTCGTTAATTCAAGTGCAGAATGTAGTCTAAAGAACCAAGTAGTAGTCTTTTAAAGCTAAAAATTAGACTCCAAAATTCATAAACAGGTAGACTGTCGAGAATCACATGGTGGCAGTCAGTTTAACAACAATGGACGTTTCAGTAGTGGAGCAAGACAGCTGAGAAATAGTCCAATTGTTCTCGTTTCCGAAACAAGGAGATAAGAAACACATATCAACGGAACAGTCATATATAATGAAAAAGGCACAAAATAACGCTTGATCAAGAAATGTTTGAGCTTTATATAAACACATTTTTGTATGCTAGATAAATGTTATGGTACTAATTTTAGTGTAATAAAGATGTAAAGATTAAAAAATTACCAATGTGAAAATCTCGCAACATAAAATGATAGAATTAGAGAAGGAATAAAGGTGGAAGGGGTATTTTGAAATTAAATAATAAAATCTTGGTAGAGAACGAATTTGACGAAGAAATCAAGGGGAAAGAAAGAACATTTTTAGAAAAGGAACATATAGATATCAAAATGATGTGGGAGAATTTAAAAGAATAGTTCAAAAATACGTCTATAAGATATGCAAAACGACTAAAAGATAGCCAGAAAGGAGGGACTAGAGATAAAATTATAGTTGAACAGGTAAAACTGTAAAGAAGCGGAACAAATCTTGAAAATGACTCTTCAAGAAATAAAGGAAGAAAAATAAAGAGGACAAAAATATGATGAGGGAAATTTTAGAATATATATAAATAAACAAAGTACTTACATAGAAGAGAAGAAATGGGGAAAAGTGTGGAAAATATAGGCAAAATAAGAGATAAAACTCAGCAAATGATATTAAAAAATAGTTATATTAAATAGAATTAAAGAGGACTATAAGGAACTATATACAACTCAAAACATAAATCCTGATTTGACAAAACAGTAATCCAAAAAAATGTAAGATGATAGCATCAGTACATAAAGATATATGTGATGAGTTCATCTCCACTTATGAAATTTTAAATACTATAAAACAATTAACGAAAGAAAAATCCCCAGGAAGAGATGGATTCACTGCGGAATTCTATCATAGATTCCAAAGTGACTTAGCGCCAATTCTAGACATTCTGTAGAATAACACTATTTTAAGAAAATGAATGAAAGTCAAATTTTATGAGAGAAGGTTTAATTTCTTTAATATACAAAGAAAAATGCGAGAAAGAAGATTTAAAAAAATGGAGGCTCACCCCCTTTCTTTGGTTAAGTTGGGGGAATCTGTCTCGTGCTTTTCGCCCCAACCCAAAAAATATGTAACGGAGCAGCTGTTTCAAGCCGGTTAAGAGATAGCGGCCATCTTGTTAACCATATATATATATATATATATATATATATATATATATATATATATATATATATATATATATATATATACTTACCACTTAACTACATAAATGCATGCGTGCGTCTCTTTTTACATACATACATACATACATACATACATACATACATACATACATACATACATACATACATGCATGCATGCATGCATGCATGCATGCATGCATGCATGCATGCATGCATGCATGCATGCATGCATACATACATACATACATACATACATACATACATACATACATACATACATACATACATACATACATACATACATACATACATACATACATACATACATACATACATACATACATACATATATACATACATACATACATGCATACATACAAACATGCATACATACATACATGCATACATGCATACATACATACATGCATAGATGCATGCATATATACATGCATACATGTATACATACATACATGAATACATGCATACATGCATACATGCATACATACATACATACATACATACATACATACATACATACATACATACATACATACATACATACATACATACATACATACATACATACATACATACATACATACATATATCGTAGGTTCGTAGTGTCAGATTTAGTTGGTTCGTCGATTTATCGGTTACAATAGCAAGTTAACGGATGTTCAAGAGGTGATTTTATAAATTCGTAAGTGAAGACATCTAAATTTATAATGGATTAAAATGTAGGTAAGTGAGGTAAGCATTTGTATTGTTTAGAAATACAGCTTTAAGAGATTACAAAAACACATTTAATTCTCTCAACTACTACCCGATATACATATATATATATATATACCTTTTTGCAAGCTGAGGATATTCTAAAGCGAGCTTGAGACAAAACATATGATTTGGTTGTGTTTAAGTTCAAGTGTAATTAGTATATAAGTCTGAAGTTAACACAATTATTCATTTATATTTTAATATGAATCTATAGAATGAATCTTAGTTTCTTTTGCATAATATAGGAATAAATATATATTTGAAATAGTTATTGGACTTGCAATGTGCTCTTTAATATCTATGACTTAAACATTACTTTGGGATTATTGAGGATTACTTCCGAATTGTGTTACATCAATCCAGAATATTGGTATATCAAATTATGGAATTACTATTGGAACATCAGCACCTTAGAGACTATCTGAATTTATTTTGATTGTTCTACACCTTTGGATATGGGATACATCTAGGATCAATTTGGAACTATCTAACAAAACTGTAAAAGTTCATCTTAAGTTTTATTTTTGTGACTCAGAAAATTAAATTATTTTTTGTTGACTTTACTATATTACCTTTGCTTCTGTCTCTTGCTTAGTATCAGCTCATATAATTGTAGAATTTTCAGACCGCTACGAAGGATCATTTCTTAAGGTTTGGATGGTACATTGAAAATCAAAATTCGATGCAATTGTTCAGTTGCCTTGCTCAAAAGAAAAGATATATGATACTCTTTGCACTTGTATTTGTGTGACGAAGTACATTATAGCTGACGACGTATTTTTTTACAAACAAAGCAATGCAAAGACGTGTATCAAGGCTCTTATGCTGCAATATGATTAGGGGAAACTATCATATCAGATATATGATACTCCTTGCATGTGTATTTGTATGACGAAGTACATTGTAGCTGACGACGAGTTTTTTCACAAACAAAGCAATGCAAAGACGTGTATGAAGGCTCCAATACTGCAATATGATCGGGGCAAACTACTCTATACTGCAGAGGCTATATTAGTCCATTTGAAATACATGTGTGCGTTAGGAGTGGGTTTGAATTCTTGTGCTATTCAATGCATAACCTGATAAGTGTCGTTCATTTGTGACACGTACATTGATTCCGGTAAAGACGTTAGAGAAACGACATTAAAAGTGTTGACTTTGCGATAATAACAGTATGAAATGCAGTTTCACTTCTTCATATCTTTGTTAAACGAAGTCGACTAAACGCAGTTTCAACGTTAAGTCTAAATGTGCACTTTAAGAAGACTAGTACGGCATAATTATATTAGTTTAACACTAATCAGTAGAAGCTACGAGCTCTTTTTATTGTGGAGGAAAGACAAGATTATTGTTACAGACAAAGAGAAAACGATTCACGTGAACCAATATAGAATAGATCAAACGTACCTTACTGCACGAGGTAAGGAACTGGTTATAAAGGCAACATGATAGGTGATACGTTTGATGAGGATATGCCTGCAGATAAAATGACTTTTGAAGAGAATAAATAAATCGACCTTGTGTTTGAAAGATTACACAATTTTGGCTTTAACGTATTTCTGTGCATCTTTGTGCCAGTCGCGTTCCTTGTGCCGTGGGCACAATATATCCAGGTTTTTGTTGGTATTCATATAAAAGAAATTTACATGATTCATCGAGTAATGCGTATCTCGTGAGAAGACGGTAGCTTTCACATCTCCATGAAAACATTTTGTTTACCTAAATAAAACAGCTATCTGCCTGGATACCTATATACGTATTTGCCTATCTACCTGGGGCTAAGAGTGGCAGAGTGGTCTAAAACACTCTCATTTATGGATCACTGCCATCTCACCTCTGTCTGCGTGGGTTCGAGTCTAAGATTCGGCGAATGTTGGCATGGGAAGCTTGCCAGTAGCTTATAGTGGATCGGTGGTTCTTTCCGCTGATTTCACGGTTTCTTCCTCCATCAGTAATACTGGCCACCATGTATAGCCAGCCTATCGTGTGATGAAAAATGGCGTTACACCCCCAGAACAACAACAACAACAACCTATCTACCTAAAGGCAGTAGTAGTAGATGAAATTGGAATGTTATTACAAGGACGAAATGATTGATTATGATAAATAGTGATAATATTAGTTCCTTTCATAACAGTTTTATTCAGACTGAACAAAAACAAAGCTCGCCATACTGATAAATAGATTTAAGGAATTGTGTTACTAAATTCAATATATATAATTTAATTTGGTTGGAATGAACCCACTTGAGCGAGTGATACATATTAAAACTGAAGTCATTTGATCTCTTCTGAAAAGACCGCGAAACACCTTGTTTACAGTACGTACGTTACTCGGGCAAGGTAAACTATGAATAACTTAGTCTTTTGTTACTTGCTGCATAAATAAGCAGCCTGTCGATAATACAAGGCATAACCTGAATGAAATACAAGGTGTAGAACAGAAATCACTAGCTAGTTCAGGACGCTTCTTTAGTTAACGGATGTATTGACATTTTGTAAGTATCTGCTTAGACACATATTAGTAGTACACAACTCATATACTCATTTATATTACCTATGTTTAAGGTTAAGGAAATTCCGTCAAGGGAATTGTTTGGGGAAAGGCGGTGTGTTTTCGGATATATTTAGTAGCCAATATCGAATCAGGCATCTAACATGGCTGCGTTCAAACCTGACACTAATCTACACACTATCATTCACTTTAGTATAGACTGTGGTGTCTGGCGGTATTGACTTTAATAAGCATTATGTTGCATATATTTGTTGACATAATGCATTCATTTAGTAAGACCTTATATTTTTACTTTAGAAAGAGTGATAGAGTACTAACGAAGGAACATAACTTTTCGATATTTTCAAGCGGCTTTACCAGAATACAATAGAATGAAGGCTCCTTTGATGTCATTTGCATTACTGCAAATAATTAAAAAGTTTATTTGAAACTTTCTACATAAGAGCATCCAATAAAATGTGTTTAAATAAACCACATCACTCACTTGATCAAGCGGTTTGACTATTTCCCAGCCATGAACTTATCAAATGTACGTAAGTTTTCCACCGGGCTTCCATGAAGTTTGTTAATTGCGAACTGAATTCTGTGCTAAAACATTATATTTTCTGCGTCATTAGATGACATATAATCTGTGAAAAAAATTATGTTGTATGATCGAAATACCAACCTTTCTTCAAGTAAAAATAAATTCATCTAATCATTGACATATTGTAAATATCACAGTGCATATAGGCAAATGTTTCATATTTTTGTGATCTCGTTGTTGCTATGGAATATATAATTAAGTCAACTGGTGCATCAGCTCAATCAAGACTATTAGTATATTAGAACATTGAAAATATTTGTGCAGGATGAATCTGAACAAAAATATGAGAACCAGCAGATATTGAAGTTTTAAATCAGTTTTTCCTGAAAATGAAACTGTCTATTACTAGAATGTATCGTGTCCCTACGAAGATTTTTGGTTGATGCATGCCTATATCTTAAACTGTTATATGTTGTATGTTGGATAAAATTATCAAATGATTTATTTTAATTGATCAGAATTAAATTAATACCAGTTTCTGCTGATCCATTCGAGTCCACATTAGATTCAGAATTTGGATACTTACCTCGTAAGAGACGAAATAATATTTTCCGACAAGGAATGCAAAAGTTCAGATAAATTTGAACAAAGACAAATTAAACTTCGCTTCTCTTAACCTCAAAGAGTTTAGAGTAATTTGTACTATTGTTGAAAAGTTGTGAGCAAAGTTTACAGCTTTTATAATCTGAAAACTGATGATATTAAAAACTTTCAAAGGTCTGTTGCCATTTTAAGAGATGGACACGCGATCATTCTCATGCGCCAATGCAAAAGTTACCAATCATTGTAAAATCTAAGTAGATTATCATTCCAAGACTACTGTCATTGTAATGATAAGATCCCAAATATGAATTTTCAGTTTAAACGTCTCTATAGAAAAGTGCTAACAGAATAAGGGTACAATTGCAACAAGAGTGGCTGAGTAATGTTTGTGTGCGTGATTTGGATTTTTGCTGTAGATTTATACGGTTCGTTCATATTGCTTCGATGTCTGAAGTCCGGAAATTTATAGTAACATCTAGTACTAGGTTACTTTGCCGTATATCTAAATGAAGGACATGACATTTCGAATGGGACTAGACTCTTTGAAAGTTATATTTATTTGTGTTCACCATAGTTCATTTTAACTTAAACGTCCATTTTGTAGTTAAAAAAAGCTTTCCAGTTTGCATATGTTTTAGATACGAAGTTGCTTCCACTTTAGAAACAACAAAAAAAACAATACTGCTCACGGATGGAATTCCTAACTTGCAATGACACATACAAAGGATTCTTTATTTTTATCGTGTTCGATATGCTCCACTGACGTATTAGCCTGTTAGTGCAACAAAAGACTAGCCTGATTGGGGTAAGGTAACATCTACAACCCACCACTAAGATTGTCACAAGATGTTTACTTCAAATCAGTAGCATCTAACTGATTTGAAGATTAGACATGGATGTTATCTTGAAGAAATATAAGCATGATCGGACATACAAGACCTGAAGGTCGCTTTCGCAACGAAACCTTAAGTAGCGCTGGACTTATATCAACATTGTAAATTCAACAATGTGTTGTTTCTCATTATTTCAAGTCCACTGCATTCATATACCGTTTCTATTTATTTGTATGCATGTTTTGTTGCTTTTTGACCTAATTGTTTGTATAATATTAAAGTCACGTAAATATTTCTCAAACTTTCAGATTCGTCTCTTCAAAGACAGCAGATATCAACCGCTTTCTTTCCATTTCGAAATGAAGAGTTATATCCTGCGAGCACGATGAAAATTTCAAAACGGAAACCATTTATGCATGGGGAATTATTCGAACATCTTTCTTCAACAAACGAACTATTTCTAACATGCTTCTGAAGTGTTTATAGTTTGATGGAAATATATCTTTTGCATTTTGTTTCTCGTGTAAATCTTTACTTTTGCATAGATAATAGATAAAGTTCGAATACTGTAACAGTTAACGGCTTAACATTTCTAAACAATATAATTCGATTCACTGGGTTTCGAAGCAATTGTAACCACGTACACAAACGCTGTCACTCCTTTAGTAAATGCAGCTATTACTGCCATTAAATACATGTATTTTGTGTGATACAATATAACAGTAATCTATGAATGATGAAGTGAAGCCCTCTTTGTAAAAACGTGGCGTATTTCTGGAGGATTTATTTTTCATTTTATCTTGTTTGTGACTGAAGCGATTTAACCTTAATATGTCTCTCATCATCTGTCATGGCAGCATTATTATATTTATATTTACTCTCGAGGTCTGTTTTTGCACCAGCTGCAACTGTACTAGGGAGAAGCATAATCTATACCTGAGTTGCAATCAACCAAATGAAGACGAAATCCAGGATTGTTTCGAGAAAAATAAAGGTGCCATCAATGTCTATGTAACCCATAGCAATCTTAAAAGAATCCCACCATCTATTCGTCATTTACACAGGGTACAGCATCTGGATTTGTCCAAGAATTATATAACTGAAATTGATAACTACACACTGAATTCTCTAAGAAGCGCACTTCAAATTCTTGTGATGAACCATAACAATATATCCGTATTGCGCAATGGTTCCCTTGATAATTTGACGAGTCTCCAAGAAATCTACTTAGCCAATAATGGTCTACAAGAGATTGAAGTCAATGCAATAAATTCAAAATTAAAGTCCTTGCATTATATGCAATTTTCAAACAATCAATTGAAGCTCCTTGATATAGGTCTTATATGGGTGCCGATGCTTTTCAACTACACAGTCAACGTTTCAGGCAATGCTATATCAAATTTTACCAACCATAAAGGAATACGTGTCTCAGACTTTAAATCAAAAACTTCGTTCCGTGTTGATCTGCAAAGTAATCAAATTACAACAATCGACGTCAACTATCTTCTTCGTCTGGGCAAAGCAGAACGCATCTGGGATCTATATAATACTGGAATTGGTGGAATTAATATACTATATAACCGTCTAATTTGTGACTGTTTTTTATATCCTTTCTCATTTTATATCAATTTCTTCAAAGGAATGGACGACTTAAATCCAGTCTACAACATGCGATGTGCTAAACCACCAGTACTAAGTACTACACCAATTGCTAAAGTTTCGATTCATGACTTTAATTGTTCGGTTGAGGGTTGTCCACCCCAGTGTCAATGCACAAGAACAATTGCTCTAGATTTGATAACTGTAGTCTGTGCAAATGACACGCTAAACACAATTCCGTTTGAACTTCCAAATGGAAAGTTCATAAATTTATCCGTACATAGCAGAAATGTTCGAGAGCTTTCAGATAGAACATATTTTCGGAACGTCACGGATTTAGACCTTTCTTCATCTTCTATTTCAACAATACAGGCCGACTTTCTTCCCCATTTGGAACGCATGGGTACCATTAAGATTTATGATAATTCACTCATAACGCTCCCTGAAGGAATTCAAAATATGAACCTAGAAAACATCTTGTCTTTGTATTTACATGGGAACCCGTTTCAATGTGATTGTCATACCAGTTGGATGAAAGCCTGGCTTCAGAAGAACAAAGCTAAGATCCCGGATGTAGACCAAGTCCTTTGCGAATCAGGGCAGCCAAAAGGCAAACCAATCATCGATGCCTTAGATTCTGAGTTTGTCTGCGATGGTATCAGTTTAGCTCTAGTTCTTGCAATCAGTTTTGGCGGACTTAGCGTTATTGTTATTTTCTTGTTTACGCTATATTTTTTTCGAGAGCCTATTAAAGTTTTATTGATCGCAAACTATAGTTGTTTCCAGTGCCTTCGTAGGAAAGTTGCCACTAATCTACCTTTCGATATATTCATTTCCTACAGTAGCTGCGATGACACCTATGTTCAAGACGTTCTCATACCCAAGCTTGAAAATGATGGATTTCGACTTTTTACACAAGACAATTTCATACCTGGAATACCTATTACAGATAATATATTAAAGGGAATAGATTCTAGCTTTACCACACTAATAATTTTATCTAACAAATTTCTGGAAAGTGATTGGTGCAAGTACGAATTTGAACAAGCATATCTTAAAGTTTTGCAGGAAAAGGAAAGGCACCTGATAATTTTAAGTCTTGATAACGAACTTAATAAGGAACGCACTCCTAAGACGTTGACGTTGTACCTTAAAATGAACAATTATATCAAAGTCTCAGAGAAAAGGTACCTGTCACGCCTTTCCTTAGCTCTTCCGAGAATTCAGGCCAGAAATGAAGACTCGGAAAGGACGCCTCTCCTGCAAGACTGACCAATGAACAATTAAGTCTTCACGTGTATAATCAGTATTTTTTTATTCATATCAAACAATTTTTTGCTTGCGTCAAATGGGGTGTATGAAGAGTGTTTGATAAAGGTTTAATAAAGCAGGATTTTTATTGACACACTTCTTCTTACCGCATATATACGTTAACTGTTGAGAGTTTGAATCACTCTGGCCATTGAAGTGTATAACCTATATGCATTGAACTGTGTTTTCCATTTGTTTGTTCTAATATAAAGGAGCTCAAAATATACCTACACGTCGAGCATGCATGTCTACCTTTATGTCTATATGTCTGTCTTTCTCAGCGTGTTGCATGATGCAATAAGATTGTTTATTATTACCAAAGTTATTTTTGGAACATCTGTTTTGATGTTACTTGATTTTTTTTATCCACAATGATCGGGCACAGCAGAAGACAACAAGGATTCCTTCCCCTGGCAAGAGGTATCTAGCGCGTGAACACCATTAGCCATTACTCAGGGATCCCGCGTGTGTATATATATATATATATATATATATATATATATATATATATATATATATATATATATATATATATATATATATATATATTTAAATATATAGACATATATATATATATATATATATATATATATATATATATATATATATATATATATATATATATATATATATATATATATATATGTGTGTGTGTGTGTGTGTGTGTGTACAGAATGAAAACAATATGTAACACGTAAGACTGTTTAATGTTTCTGGCAGACGCCTGCTTAACGATTCAATCCAATATGTGTCATATTGTAGATAGCAGCGTCTAATGTATACAAAGAATGAATCCAGAATAAATAGATATGAGAGGTAGATGGTTTCACGGTAATAAAGCTACCGGGACAATTGATTTTTCTATCTGCCCATTCTGGAAGAAGATCTTTTTCCAATTTCAGTAGACACTAGTAAGAATCGAAGAGGTTGTGTTGAGGGTTTGAAGATGGATGGTATGTAGTATAAGTAGTAAACTAAATGGAATTTCTGGCTCAGTAAAACTAAACAGAAAAACGTCCAAACAAATATAACAACGTATTTGTAACACCCCAGCGCCACCTGCTATACATTGGAAGAATGTTGTAGTATTAGTGACAAATTTGTTACTATTGTATGCAATGTATTTGTTTGGACACTTTTTAGCATTTCTGAACCAGAAACTCTCCATATATCTTACTAATGATATGATTATTTTTTAGTTTGATATTTTTAACATTTATTGCTATATTTTTTACAAACTTGTTTGCTTGATTTTTGTAAATTTTATCGTAAATAAAATTTACATGTAACGTTTGTATCACAAATTTTTACTGATTGATATACTACTCTGTTAGATCAAATGTACAATTGTTTGTTAGATGACAAATATTTAGTGATTGATATACGAATGTGTAGGCAAACTTTATATTACTTTGTCAATATTAGCTTGACTATCACTGTTATTAAATTATTTTGCACATGTCATGTCATTCTTTCTTCTTTACCAGCATTGTTTTTAGTTTTAAAGCGAGGCTCAATTAGTTTGCACGCGGTTGATAAATTTACATCAAATCTAGATTTTATTAACAAAAACAGATTTAGTGATGCTCGACTTGAATATATACATGTACCTGTCCCAATGATGCTTTTGTATTTGTAACATCTTTTACATATCAAAATATTTTGTGATAATATTTGTAATATTGCTTTAATGCATCACGCTTTGACTTGTTAGTATCTTCCGTGACATGAATGAAATCGATTATTTCATTTTTATTTGTATTTTTATGTTATAGTTCAATCTGCCATCAAAACAGAACATTTTCGTCAAAAGTAAAATTGTTAGTACGAATAATTCAGTCAAGAAATTGCCAAATCATATTATTGGCTGGATAAGCCAGAAAGTTTATATACTTGTCAAAAATATCTGACGATATTTTTTTATAGTTTAAATCAGTAAATATCTTATTGTCCTTTACCCAGCAGTATGAAGTATATTTGCTATAATATTTTACATAACGCTCATATAAAGAAATGTTCCATTTCTTCCAACATTTGTTGTCGCGTTTTGCTTCTTTGATAAACCCAATTACTAGCGTTATTTTATTCAACATAAAAAGTTTAAGAACAAGAGATTGTCTGATAATTGCCTAATCTGATATAGAATTTGATATAAATACTTGCCGGATATTTTAATTGTTGTTATGTTTTGTGCGACATAACTATTCAATATCTCCATCAGTTAGCAACAGTGTTGCGTGTATATGTTCTCAATTTAGGTGTAATAATTTCATATTAACAATTCTCTCGCGTGTTTGAGTGACGGCAGTAGAACATCATCTTCTTCACTAAACTCGTAGTAATAATCAAATCTTAGTTGAATATTTACTGATTAAACTCCGCTGAAAATATTTTTCATCATCATAATCATCTTCTATGTGGAGGGTTTTACTTATCTTTAATGATTTATTGATAATATTCGATTCAAATATAAGATTTTCATGTATAATCGCCATCACATTCAAGTATGCTTTGATCATCAACGCTGCATTTGCTTATACATTGCTAATATTTTAGTCAGTGTTTGTTGAACAATGCAATACATTCCAAAATGCTTAAAAATTTCACGTTTTGAAAAACTATAGTTTAACTTTTTATTCATGTTGGATGTTGTCTTTTTTATTCCGCCAACAATTTCTTAACAAAAGACGATTATGAGAATTATCTATTCGAGCTTTTTAACAAAAGACGATTATGAGAATTATCTATTCGAGCTTCCTCTGGCTTACTTCCACCATGCGCTCGAGCCTGTATCAAATCATATTGAATTATTGTATCTGCATTTTCCTTATGGAGCTCGACCAATATTCTTTTAGCAAGTTTTCATCTTGTTCTTGTTGTTCTTGGCAACAATCAGGATGACAGTATAAGTTTATTATATCAAAATTGTTTTATTGCATCTTTCAATGGTGGTTGTAGCATGTGCACAACACGAACAAAATTATCCTCGATTTTCTGCATTGTTTATCAGTGTGTATATTTTTCATTTTGTTGAATTTTGTGTTTATAAATCTGAAACCCGGTCAGACTAGGATATGGACCTTTCTGCAGCGACAACAAACATTTGAAAATACAAGTACTTGTTGAAAGTATTTGCTGATGAAATTTCTAAATATTGCGTTTTTGAAATTTACGTCTTTGTTGTGTTATAATATATTGTCCAGATTGCCTTATTATTAGATTGTTTCAACCGCCAATTGAAATGTTTTCTAGCACTAATGGGTCGCCCAAATGAAACTGCGAAATAGCAGCTGCAACAGGACATTTAATCTTAATCGAAATGTTAATGGTTTCTTCGTTTGATTTTCACTCCAACCTATCAACAACGACAAAATTAAAAGGAAAGGCGTGGTTTGGATTAGTTTTTGGATATTAACGCACTTAACTCAAACCCCGTTTTGTTTTTAGATATCTCAACAAGTGTGAGGATATATCCGACATTGTTTCTAGTTCGTTTCACGCCACCAACATAAACAGAGTCGACGTAACATTTATTTGTGATTTTGTTAGCGCCTAGGTCAATATGTCATACCATCACAACAAAAGCCACTGTTATATAATAGGCATTGAGTGAGGCAAATACAGTAATTTTTTAATGTTAACATATTTCTTTTTTGTTAATTCTCCCTTGGCGACTGTAACATACGATGATACTATTTTAGTAGTGACTATATTTAGCGTACTAGACATAGTGTCACCGTTTGTTTTGACGAAATTACTTTGGTCAAATCTTACATTGCTTAGCCAATCGTCCTTGATCAAGGTTTGTGTTGACCAGTTGTGTATTGTATACAACCTACTGCACATATGAAATGAACATCGTTTTAAATATCTAGTAAGGGCGCCTTTTAACTCTGCACAACTTACTGCGTTTTTTGTCATCATCCTGTGGAGAATTTATTAAAAGCCAATTTACTTTCCCGTTGTTTAACAAAGTTAAATTGCCAGTCATTATATCTCCGATTATCTTTACCGTAACACAATATACAGATTTTACTTGATGGTAACTTGCTGCTCGACTCATTAACCTTTCTTCTTGAGTCCTAGCTGCTTGACTCATTAACGTTTGCTGGTGAGAAAACTTATTTGATTCTAATATTCTTTTCCCCGGACATATTAATGTGCCTGCTAACAATGCCGCCTGTTTTATCTAGTTTAATGTCGTTGGCGCATTTTCAATCAAGCCAGCTTACTGCTTGAGATTGATTTAAATTCGCTCGTGGGTATGCAGTTTCCAAGTCTATTATCTTTTTTTAATTGACATTGACAAATCGACTGCTATTGTTCCGTCGGTTTTATCTAGAATGCTAGTGTTAACAGTTTGCGAGTAACTTACCGCATGTGTGTTAATCACATTTACTGGTGGTTATCTTGCCTCAAGACCGATCCTATGCTGTTTTGATATTAATCAGTTTTCGGTCATTGCATCGCCCGACTATTTTAAATACGCTGATAGTTCAACTTTACCACTTGGTCTCATAATTGGTGTGTCGCTAGAAATCGAACCGGTTAGTGTTGTTCCGCATTTCGTTTAAGAACTCATTGCTTATTGTTCGTGCGTGAAAATCTATATGTTTCGGCAGCTATAGCAATGTTAATATCGACATTAGATACAGTGCAAGTAGTCAAGCACAAAAGCACAACAACTAATATTGTATATCGTTGCTAGAATAGGATCTGGGAAAACAGACTTGCCTGCTGAAGGACAATGTTAAATACGATATAGTGCATATTTATTCAAAATTAATGCATATCAAGATAAATACGAACTATTAAATGGTTACAACGACACATTGCGCAATGCGTTTGGTGCAGGTGAAGATATATTGCTGATGAGGCAACCGGAATATTTGATACTAGTAAAGAGATTTGAGTCTTCCGGGTAAAAAAGATTTTTATTTGACGATAGTTCGCTAAACAAATTATACGATCTAATTTTTTCCTTGTCCAGAAATATTGTTTTCCGGTCTTGAAAATCTCGGAACCAATCAAACATTTGTCGAACTTTATCACGGGGCTACCGCAAACAAATGTAAGTAATTTGACTTGATAAGCTAACACTTGATCCTAAAATATGTTTCGTTGTTGGATTGATCAATTTCTTAGACTGACGTTCTTTGAACATTGACATTTTATCAGGACCATGGAATAACAATGGACAAAAAAAAACAAGTTGATTTACTAAAAAAATTTGCTTCGACAAGAGCGCCATTTAAGGGAAACGTACAGGAAGAACGTCAAGGTTAACTTGCTGCCGCGGAAGAAACTGCCGAGCGTTTTAAAACAGAAAGCAAGGCTGTACTTGGAAAATAACAACCTACGTCAGTGCTCTCTTACGGAGAACTAAATAAGTTACAGTAGAAAGAATTGTTAGGGGTTTTTTTTTAGAGAAAAACAGAAAGGGAAAAACAGAAAGGGAAACAGAAACTGCCCTTAAACAAAAAATATCGAGCAATCCAAACCTTACCAACAGATAATATAAAAAACTTGGCGAAGAAAAATTTGTAGGAATTAAAATATAAGAGAAGCAAAACGTAAACATATATAAAACGATTATAGCACTAATCATTTTGTTCATCTAATCAATATGATGGACAAAATGTTTTACATCAGCAAATGGAGCGTTGGACATGGTGAAAATAAAAATAAGATGATATAGATCAAATGACATGGACAGTATGGGTTGATTGGACACAGCATATAGATATAGTAGTATTGATGGTCTTTACATGAAGCCTAATCGAGCTATATTAGATATTGTGGAAGATTTTACCAACCACAGAAATAAATTAAGCACACTATCAAAACTTCTAAATGATCAGAGAGTCGAAGAAAACGTGGCTATGGTGTCAGAGATTTTTACTGCAACTGTGGATAAAAATTTACCAACTGATTTTACTGATTATTAAAGGAAGCAGGAATTGTTAGTTTATAAATCGACAACGAAACGGTAGACATACTTGATCATCTTCGCGCAAATGGATCACTAACATATTTCAAATAAAAAATTTTACAAAGCGAGTTAATCTAAAAATCGTGGTTTGATATAACCAATGAGAAACAAAGATGATGTCAACTACACCTTTACTTGTCCCTTCACAAGCCACAAAAGACTTGTTTTGTGAACTATTTGTAAACTATCATTCATAGAAGTATCTTGCTTCTGATCGACAGTACGAAATTTTATTAATTTTCATCAATGTTGACTTTACGTTTCAATCCGCAGCGTCAGAAGATCCGGCATTAACATCGTTGAAACAGGCTTCATGTTCCTTAGGCTGCGAGAATGTATTGGCAGAAAACTAGTGCAAGGATTAAATGAAGCAAAGTATAAACTTGGACTTTGAATGACCCGTTTGGAAATCCTCGCATTTGATTATATGATGATGAACCTAAGAAAATATCTATTCATCATGGCGTTTGGAGTATCCAAATCCAACTCACCTACTGAATACTCTATGTATGGTGTCACTACAATCCCAAAGGTTGTGTCGGCATGACGTCACAAGCTTAGCGACCTACTTTCCGCCTTATGGCGGAGGTGAAAACAATTGCTTAGTAACAGTACGGTAGCGTTAGCTATGTTCGATATTCCAAACCGTTTTGGTTTACCTTTATTTTGTTTATTATTTCTGTTTTCTGTTCGGAAATGCTGCGTATTCTTCTGTGTGTCTATCGAATATTTTTATAGATGTAATATATTTTAGGTTGGGAAGGGTGGCAGTGGGGTATACGTGTCACATACATGTGTACACGACAATATACGCTAGTTAGTGTCAAGACGCTTTGAAAGCTATATTTCTAAAATAGTTTGTATATTGTACACTTTTTAGTTATAAAATGGTGAATATAAATGCAATAATCATGACATCAGTTGGCCATTTTTGCAATGCCTTATGGCTACAAAGAGATGCATGATAGCAATGCTAATTCACGATGTTTACAGAATCTTAAAAGTTGTTGAAATTAATGATTGATCTTATAATATATTAGCGGATATTTGTGTAAATAAGCTAGCGAAATGACCTGAAGTGACATGGTCTTATGTTTGCAACTATCTTACAGATACATTTGATAATATTTAAAAAAACCCAAAATATTTTGTTCAATGTTATACCTTTTCCTTAAATATTTTTTCTTTAACCAAACTGTAACAAAATCTAAAATTTTCAGTCAGTATTACCTGTGATCCTAATATTTTTAAAGTTCTCATTATTTTATATTTTTCCATTAATATTATGCTTTCACAGTCCTTTTAAACCTTGATTAGTAAGCACTAAAAGTTTGGTATTTTCAACCCATGTGCATTATATCTCACAGCGTTTATAATATTTTGTTTTCTTTTTTGAAAGGAGTGTATATCAAGGAGTCAATGACAAATTGCATGAGTCTTGATGCTTTCAGGATGGGTGCAAACAATATATGCAGCATGAGAAAAGAAACCATTTTGTGTTGAAGGCTGATGTCAAGTCATAATGGAGAGTGACAGATGAACCCCGTCATTCATGGGTTGCTGTTACTAGTCAAGGAAGGGTCATTACAGCACATTGTGATTCCATGGCAGGGAAAGCATTTATTTAGATTGTTATATGATCAATAGATTAGTCATATTCTAGTTGGGTAGTAATGAAACTGGTAGCCATTTAACTATTATTTTAATATTTTGTATTATTATTGTTTAATACTGTAATGCTTTGCAAATATTTATACTGCATAGTTCTCATCAGTACACATAAACAAGAAAAGTTTATACATTCCTGCTTTGCTACTGAATCATGGTAGAGTAAAACCGTTGTGTAAATATTGTTTAATTGTTAAGGCTGAGAAAGTCATGTTCTCCTGTTGGTGCCCTTCTTTTTAAAATAGGAGCTGCAGTTCACAATGGATACACACACCAAACATGCACAAATAAACCATGTAAATGGAATAAGTGTCTTGTTAAGTCTTTGACACCAACACCAGTTCCATCAATTAAATTTTACAAGTATAATGCCACCACCTCCAAAACCACTAATTTCAAAACAGCTGGTATTCATTCAGATCTTTCAGAGCTACCTACACAAGCCTATAACACTAAGCTCATTCAAAGAAACAGCTCATCACTTTGCTAGTAAAGACAAACAAATATCAGTAAGATGCTTGCCAATGCCAATTATATCTTTAAACAAGACAGCAATATTCTTAGAAGAGAAGAATTAGTAGAAAAGTGTAAACAAGTCATGCCAACTGTGATAATGAGTGCGAGTGAAAAGGAGTACTTAATGGAGTGCACCAAAAATCAGTCCAATTTATTAGAATGGCTAGAGCAAAGATTGCAAAAGGAGAAATAGCAAAAGAAATATTGTTTTATGATTTAATGAAACAAATGCATTATTTGTCATCTTTATGCCATACTAAAATGAATTTATATTATCAACATTCCAATTTATATGTGAATATATGTATGAAAGTCACTTTTCGTGATTGTGGTTATTGAAATAGGCATATCACACATTATTAACAAAGTAGCTAAGCTTGACCATTTTCATATATCATTATGCAAATGAAAATTGAAACTTATTCTGCACACTAAAACACAATTGTGACATTGCCTTAAAATGTGTCCATTAATAAAAAAAAATAGGAATGGGACATGTTCTGACAATTGTAACAACACTGATTTAATTGAATTCACAAATCTTGACTTCATGAATTCTCTCTCTCTCTCTCTCTCTCTCTCTCTCTCTCTCTCTCTCTCTCTCTCTCTCTCTCTCTCTCTCAATTCGATCTGATGATAGTTTCAAGATTGTTCGACTCCACGGGCAGAAAGCTTTGTTTTTCTCCTTTGTAAATGCTGGCAAGATCAACTCTGCATAACATTCAGTTGCTATGTCTTCTTGAAGAATAAAACCCTGTCTGCCAAAATCTGATCCCCAGGGTAATTAAATGCTCTGCTGATATTGATATATCCTGATTTGTGTGATATTTCAATATCAGAAACACGTCCTCCCCAGACCATGGATAAAACACACAACAACTGATCCAAAGGGATTACATGCAACAAAAAACTTCACTGTTGTGTGTGTATTCTTCTTCTTTTCTTGTTTTGTTTTTTTGTTGGTTTTCTGTTTTTGTTTTTGTTTTTTTTTTTGTAGCCACTCTAGCAATCAGCTTTAGCTTTGTAAACCTTTTGGGATTTCAATGAAGATTTTAAAGCAGTTAAATATATTCGTCAAACGCAGAAAGTGCATCTTGAAAACATCGGAAAAAGTTGTAAAAATATTATATTGGTCTGACCAGTGAATCATAAACATGAAAAACGACAAATTTTCCTTTTGCAAACGATGGTTTGTGCACCCACAAACACTGCAAATCTTAGGCATATCTTAAAATGTTATTTAACTGTCTCACACACGTTACTCAAGTCACTAGAACAATATGGCGGTTGTTTTCACCTCGGCGGTCGTAATTAAGCACTAACGTGAAAAAGTGCCCGGATTCCCAACCCAACCAATTTGAAAATAAAGTTACATGCAAACCTAGACCCGAGGGGTAACGAAATGAAACATGGTAGGCAAATAGCCACATACATAGACCAACATTCGTAAACACTGAGATGGATGAATTGAAACAAAGATAGAGTAGATCTCTTACATACATTATCAGATATACGCGACTGTTACCATCTGTGGACATTTAACAGGATGGATAGAAGACTCCGAAAACTATTAAGGTAGATAGTCGGTCACTCCAACGATCAATCGATGGTAAGACCTTGTACTTCAGTGTGTGTGGGACACTTTAAAGGAAGGTTTTATGAGCTTAGTTTTCTAAAATGCCAAACGATGAAAGCAAACATGAACAATTTTATTAGAAATACAAATATGTTCTTTTTGCAATTTGAGAAAAAATATTAACTTTGTAAAAATGCAGATGTGACACACTATGAAGAATATATGGACTTTTTATTTTCTTAAAAGTAAGGATTTTGTTTTTTAAAACACAACAGATAGAAAGAAAATAAGCTTTCTCATCATAAATAACATTAACTATTGAAGTATTGGTGGTATTTTTGTTCGTCTTAGGTCTGTGGGTTTTGTTATTTTAGTTATTTGTCTTGTACAATGAAATGAAAGAAACAAAAATATGTGTTGTGTGGAATGTGAATTTGCAGCAAAATGTAAGTTAATCAAGAGCTTTGTTTTCTGAGAGGAAAACATTAATTGTATATTTTTTTAAAATATAACTGTATTTCTTTTTGACCTTAAAAACAACACACGAACTTTGCTTTGAAAAGTGAATGTGTTACATTTGATATGACCTTCGTAATTCAAATGGATATATTTAGCATTAGACTGGTTAGCTGCGTCAAGAGAAGTGTGGGACTACATAGTGCCATAAACTATGGCCTTTATGTGAATGAAAGAAGCACTCTAACACGCTGTAAGGTTTGCCGCTGGCTTTATTTATGAATTCTTCCGGGTTAAGGCCTAGGTGCTCGTATTGTAAAGATCTTTGACGGTATTTAGACCAATTTTGTGACACAGCAAAGGAGTACTGCCGTGCCGTACGATACCTTCGATGAAACTTTATCATAGGATTCTTTGATTTAGGGACGAGTAGGCTATGTATATGCCTCAACCCATTTCCAGGACTAATTCTCCACGGAAAATTACATTATCGCGCCTCACTCTTGCTTCAGCGCTTCCACAGCAGCAGCATCAGGCTAGAGCACATCCCGGTTAGTGCAATATGGAGGCCAATCATAGGTATGGCGTTGGGATACATGTCAATATTCGCTCTCTGCCAGCACATACAGCCATAATACATATATCATACAGATGGTGATAAACCTCCCAACATTTTGGCGTTTTCGGTGTACACCACTACCTGAATGTTATGGAAGGATATGGACCGCGTGGTGGTTCCAATTATTCAGCGAGGGATGCCCGTACCACTGGTTGCAACCAGGAACGACATCCTGGTTGACTTATATTCCAGGAACGTGTAGAGTTTAAGGTAATCTGATGTATAGCAGTCTGGTTGTCTCCATATTACCACGAATCCCAAAAGCAATAAATGTATTTCTAGACTGGAACACTTTAGAAGCTTGTATTACGGCAAGACCAATATCACAGGCAGACCCACTAAGAATAGTGCAGTGAATACTTATTCTACCTTTGAATGCTTGCACCACCTAGTAAATACATTATACCAAATTAAATCCCACGATGACACAACTGAAGCGAACAAATACGCTTCTAGACCTAAAACCATGAAACAGATTTAGTCGTTTCATGGTCAGTAATATTTTCTAGGTCATTCATACCTAATGTTGGAGCTGCTGGTTCGTGAACGAACGTGACTATAAACTCGGCATCGTAGTAAAGTTACTTAAGTGTCCGCGCCACGAGAGAGCTTTTAACCCTCTTAAGGAAAGCTGATCAGAGCACCAATCTTAAAGTTGCCGGAGCTGAATAAATCGTTTCTACTGGGATCCGAACCATTGAATATGAGATTAGAGGCAATTTTGCTGTAAGAGCCATAACGTGAAAATTTATCCGTTAAATTTGTAAGTAGGAAATTGCTGACAAAGGTGTGGAGAATACAAAGTATTTTATACATACCTTTCGAAGAGAAAAGTTTTATTAAACATATGCACGAGCCCTTTATGTGTTTTTAGACAAAGCGAAAGTAACCAAATAATAATAATAATAATAATAATAATAATAATAATAATAATAATAATAATAATAATAATAATAACAACAATAATAATAATAATAATAATAATAATAATAATAATAATAATAATAATAATAATAATAATAATAATAACAATAATAATAATAATTGGACATAAGTAAGTGTTAGCTTTAAATATTAGACAACATATAGAATCGTACAACGACAAAATTAAATAAAAAAACCACTTTAAAATTATAAACAAATAAAAGTTTTAGGTTTCTTTGAATGTGATGCATTAATTGTTTTTTTAAATCATACTTGGATTTCTCTTAGCAACAAAATGTTTGTTTGTGGCTGTCTGTTGTCTGATTTTGATTTTTAACAGTTTCAGTCATATCGCAACGGTGTCTTTAGTATTGCAGTTTATAGTGATATCTAGCACTGCGGCATCGTTCCACAGACATGTAGTACAAGATCCAACCGAATCAAATTAACCTTACACCAGGCCAAACATGAATTACACTAACTACTTAAAGCTGAGCACCTAGTGAGGCAACTGTAAATACCATATTTAGAAGTCTTTGGTATGGCTCTTCCTGGGTTTAAATTGGCGACCTCCTGCATCCGAGGTTTCCTCTCTAACCTCTGGTTATCGGAGCGGTGTTGTAAAAGAAATGGAGGGTTATGGATTGATATGGTGAGTTACCATATTACATAGAGGTAATATGATGTAAGTTCGAGGGACACCGATGACGACTTTATAATAGTATCCTCAGGCCTATGGTGAGTCCAGTCATAAATGTGGCCATACTGAGAGGTGGCTTAACCTAAGTTTAAGGTTGAATATTTTATCAGAATCTAGGAGTTTTAGTATGTATGGATTTCCAACACAATCAAAGAAAAAATCGAAATTTCAAAGAATAATCAGGCTTCCACCTTTTGAATTTTTATAAATTAGCACGTTATGGAACTGTTCCAAAACCAGACTTGTCAGCTCTTTTCCTCGACTCGAAGGAGGGTGATAGAGGCAGAAAAAAAGACTGGCCATTGCATTATTACGAGTTATATTTGGATCAATTTATAAGATGTGTGTTCAAATTGAATGTAGATGTGTAGCTAAGACTTTGAGTTATTGAATTATTTGCGATGCCAGCAAATTCCTCCTCCTCAAGAATGTTGTGGAAAATATTTGATGGAGAAACCGGAGGTTGTTAAATCCACACTCTTTGACTCATTGCCTCAGAACCTTTCGTTACCTCGCTGCAGTTTACAATTAATTAGAGATGCATGTTTTCGAAGATTGTCAAGCATAGTGCACAATTTATTATTGATTGCCAAGGAGTTGTTATTTCAGGCAATTAACGAGGACCCATCGTAACATAAGCGGGTCGAGAGGCAATTATAATATAATTACTTTGCAGTCACATTGCTCCTTGGTCGAGGCAATTATAAGATAGCAACACATAAGGGCCTTAAAATTTGAGTATGCTGTGGTTTATGGAATCTTATTGTTAGAATGACCTTGGTAAATGAAACCTTTCGATTTGTTCTAGCTATCATTCCATCTTTTCAAAAGTTATTTCCACTTTTGAAGGGGTTTGAGTGCGAAACTGTTTATATAAAAATATCTTTGTTTTCAGTTTATTATTGAGCCAATAATGTATGATAGAAATTGTATCTGAAGTTTATTACCTCCAACAGTTTTGCACGGGCATTTATATTTTCAGCCTTAGATATTTCATATACTGATCTCATTTCACTCGCTGATATGCTACCAAAGTACAGACGATGAGAACCCAGTTACCTCAAGTTTCCACCCAGAGGATTTAATCCTAATCATTGTAATGTTTTCAGTTAAAATTCTCTCTGTATCTGCCGAATACAAATTAGACTGGTGGAGAAGCTAACTGTTTTATGGAAGCATTCATCAGTTGTAGATGCATGTACAACATATACCTGTATTATTTCTGCAGTTTGGTTTATGTGATTCAATTGCTTTGTATAGTGAGTGGCTCTAAATGAGACAACCCCATGACGTCGGATATAATGCAGCATGTTTTATTTTGCCATTTTAATTGATGAACAGACAGGTTAAATTCAATGATATGTTGCATGCTTTAAGTTATGAGTAATGTTCTTGTTCGTGCAGTCCATTACGGTTATTCTTGTACAAGAAGATTCGGGTAAAACGTGGTATATTTTAATAATAACCATGCATAGGAGTTATTAGGAAATAATCTAATGTGTAAATATGTGTGGGCGCATGCGCAATGTATATCATAGTATTCGTACTTCACAGTTACTCGTTTATTAGATGCTACATTTATAGAATTGTTATATGTTCAAAAGAATGATCGAATCTCAGAGCTTTGCACAATCCAGACACTGCGGCCAACGGTGACCTTGAGTAAATGTAAAGACTGGTTTACTCACATTGATGGACCAGCGGTTTGGTCTACAGAACAAGGAGGATGCTGATCATTCTGTCGGCAGCTGTGGCAGCGATCATACCGTCTCTCTCTCTCTCTCTCTCTCTCTCTCTCTCTCTCTCTCTCTCTCTCTCTCTCTCTCTCTCTCTCTCTATATATATATATATATATATATATATATATATATATATATATATATATATATATATATATAATTCATATGTTAATCACGCTTGTATACCATTCCATATACCAATGATATATGTGGATAGAAACCATATACCAATAATATATGTGGATAGAAACCATATACCAATCATATACGTTGATAGATTCGATTCAATATACCAATCATCATCGTTGATAGATTCCATATGCCAATCGTATCGATTGATAGATTTCGTATACCAATCAAACGTGTTGATAGATTCATACCTCAGTCATATTTTTTGTTTAATTCCATATATTGGTCATGTCATGTGACTTGCGAAATCTTCTGAATAATTTGCTGAATTTCCATTTAAGAACGCTATCATCCATTGCTGAATTGTATACTTATAACTTTACTAAATTTCATGTTGGAGCCTATGGGGATGGGTAAAGAGTCAGATTCATCTACCATTCATTTGCAGCTTAAATAAACTTTTTATTCACCTGTGTTAAGTGTTTTAGCTAGCTCCAAACCCACCAGGTATCATACTTTTACATCAGTTCAAAAGGAGGTTTTCGTAAGTGTCTAAAAATCAAAACACTAAGTGAAAATAAATTATAAAGATTCATTTTAGTGAACTTATATACAACATTTGATATCTTTTGGTTTATGTATTGATTTGGCAGAATCTAAATGTGCTTTTGTTTCATCTTTTTGGACAAGGAAGAATCCTTGATGATATATTAAAAATTGTACATCAACAGGATTTGCAATTTGAGAATCTACAGGGTTTTGGGATTTGAGAATCTACAGGGATTTGCAATTTGAGAATCTACAGGGTTTTGGGATTTAAGAATCAACAGGGTTTTGGGATTTGAGAATCTATAGGGTTTTGGGAGAGTAATTAAGCGTCAATAGGATGCGTATATTGGATCCAAAATGGGCAGGGAGTATTAACAGAGGTTCCTGATATCTGTTCTCCCGTATGGTATGGTTCAATAAGTTTTAAGCCCAATTCATTTATTTTCGTCTTCTTGTTATTGTTGTTGTTATCCGTCGTCGACGGAATCATCAGCATCATCATCATCATCATCTTCTTCTTTTTCTTCTTCTTCTTCTTCTTCTTCTTCTTCTTCTTCTTCTTCTTCTTCTTCTTCTTCTTCTTCTTCTTCTTCTTCTTCTTCTTCTTCTTCTTCTTCTTCCTGTATCGTGAACATATTTTACCCCAGCACAGCATATTTGCGAAAAACATGCGAATTCACCATTCAAAACATTCCCCATAATAAACTCTGCACCACAAGTTGGTTTCAGGTACATGCTTTCTGTTTTAAAAAAAAATATTACACCATTTGATTATACACATTGACTATTTAATATTCGATTTCAACTGTCATTAATCTGGCGATAATTATTATTAATTTTTACCATTATACTTTGTTTTAATTATTATACATACAATAAGAATTGATGAGTGATTGTTGCAAACCGAAATGACTTTTGACTTTAAAGATATTGGATCCGACAGCTCTGTGATCTCGCTTCTTCCACTCCTTAAGTATTTTATTTTATCTGAGTTTCAATATGGTTTAATAGTCAGTGGTATTAGCCGTATTGATCCAAGCAAAAAATTTGACAACGATAATACTAGTCCATTATTGTATGTATAAAACACAGAAATTAAATAGATGAAAGTATAATTTGGTGTATTATATGTGCTAGATAAATATTAAAATGCCTCTATTCCTAATTATTATATTTAGGATATTATTTTATCTGAGTTTCAATATGGTTTATTAGTCAGTGGTATTAGCCGTATAGCACATGAATGAAACAAGCCATAATTTGCATTATATATATATATATATATATATATATATATATATATATATATATATATATATATATATATATATATATATATATATGTATGTATGTATGTATGTATGTATGTATGTATGTATGTATGTATGTATGTATGTATGTATGTATGTATGTATGTATGTATGTATGTATGTATGTGTGTGTGTGTGTGTGTGTGTGTGTGTGTGTGTGTGTGTGTGTGTGTGTGTGTGCGTGTGTGTGTGCTCCTTTTGACTGATGTTCAATAGTATGCAGTGTTGTATATCTTGCCGAAAATATACTAAGGTGGATTGGGGGAGACCTTTGCATTTTCTTTTGATATCTCGTTACACACATGGATATTATCAGCGGATGATGAAAATTAAATAGTCCTATACATGTTGTACGTCAGTACTTGTTTAACGCATGAGTCAAAGATTTTGTTGAATATATTAGTACGTTAACATATTACAGATATCACTAGGTTACTGTCTCATAGAACCCAGACAGAATAGGTGGAAAATTTTTTGAAAGAACACGAAATAATCAAAGCTGTGGTAATTAATAAAAAATGAAATGCATGTGCGTTTCAGGAAACTATTGTCTCCACTGAAAGAGTCGATACATTTTGCGATCGTTTGTGGTTTCTCATAAACTGTGTTGTAGCATGGGTTAATTTCCTGAATTGTAAAATTGACAAATTATTGGCGTATACATAGATTTTGATATTCTCAACTACAATGCATTAGCAATTGGAAACGAGAATCCTTTTCTGCATTTGGTTTGGGTGTCTGTACTTAGCCTGTAAAACACGTCTAACTGTTAATGATTAGTATTAAGTATTCTCATGTAAATCAATTCAGAGATCCTTTTAGGTTCTCATGAATATGTGATCTAAAATATCATACAAAGTGAAGTATGTGTGGCCTTCTTTAACGGAGTCTGATGGGTTATGGTTATTGGATATAAAGAGGAAGCAACTATCTTTAGTATATTCTTTCGCCGTCGGTCCTTGATGTTGAACATACGGATCTTGGTAAGATACTGTATTGTTGTCATTCCTTCTTTAGGTCGTCTCTTTATAACAACGGCGTTGTTTCATACATTTTCTCGTCATTTGGGGGCATTTTCAATATCTAGACACCTTTAGAAAACGCGATGTAGAACAAAAACCCGTTGGTATTATCATACACATTGATGCCTGAATTTCTAATATACAACTTCTTCATTTGCAGAAACATTTTTCCTTTTATTGAGAGAGA
>JAEAOA010002072.1:1637500-1665000 GCA_016746295.1 Potamilus streckersoni
AAATAGAATGAGCATAGAAATGATGTGATTTTATTTATTTCGCATCATTGTTTTCAACGCTCACTCACTGTAAACTTAATAATTGTTATACCAAATACCTGAATTAGCACAAGGGATATAGTTATTTTCTACGTTCATTACCAATTACAATTAACATAGATAAATATATGATTGCCAATATAGTGTATTATAAAATGAATCAATGGGTATTATTAAAACTAGTTTAATTTTTGAATCAATTTAATAAGTATGCTTCAAAAGTAAAGAGCGATCTTTTACAGTGTTCCGTAGGAAAACATCATACGTTTCCAAATGAACCTGGAATATAGCTATATTTGGATATGTCGTAACTAAAATGTGACTTATGCTCCACAATATATTTCAGTAAATATTTGCTGAAATGAAAAACAACATGCAAGTTAGAAGTTTCCCAAAAATACAAGTTGATCTGGAAAATTACACAAATGTTATCAAGCAACTGGGCTTTAATAAATGGACCGAGCTGGTATTTGAATCATTATGTTCACCAGTAAAGTTTAGGTATTTATGTAAATTACCATTTCGTCCCATTTTGTCATGTTGCCCAAAATATTTATCAGTCTATTTTTGTCATTCCTTCAACATTTGATTTATTCTCATAATGAATGAGTTGAGTTTGCATTATGTCTTCTTTGAGTTGGCAATAGAGTTCAGTTTTGTTGCGGTAACGGTTTTGTTGTTCGTGTATTTCAACTGTGTAATTGATATTAGGATTGTAATGGACACTATATTAGTAAGAATTCGTTGCTTTGTTTATGAAAGATACCTGCGGAATGAACGAATGAGAATAAAAAGTATACTCCTGACTTTTAAGGGTTGTTTTGTACTTAAGAAAAATAACACATTAATTATTTCATCATGATGGAAATATGGATGTTTTGATGTTTTGATTAACTGCAGTAAAAATCGAATACTCTTTGTTTAATGTTTGGAATATGTTTCTCTTTTTAAGACAGGATTTATTGACTTTTCAAATGTAGTTTTTCTTTCTCTAAATTGTTTCTGCAAACTAACAACTTTAAGTATTGTAAAACCATAAAATATATATGATTGTTTATGTCTGTTCTTCAACATATACTGTTTTTGTTTTAATATATCTAAGTTTACTTTGGAAAGGGAGGAAAATTAAATTATGTATATCATTGGTATACTCTCAATGTTCGATCATTGTTTATCGATCTAAATTACGTATAGAATCCCCTGTGAGCAACTTGTATTGATGTAGCAATGTAACATCCAAATATGTTAAACGTTTTCTTAGTGGTAATATCAGCTGTAGAATGGTACAACACCACTTTTCTATATGTGTCTCCATTTTAAATAAATCAAATGTTTCTTTGTTTTCAGAAATGTAAAAATAATTGGTAGAGCACTTTTGGTGCAATACAGAACCTTGAGAATAATACAGCCAAACACGGGCTTTGCTTTATGTTCAAACTCCATTTTGTATTCTCCCAAATTGTTTTCAACATCATCATTTGTAGCCCTAGCTACGATGTTCATAACAAACTTTTCATGTTTCATTCAGGTGCACATTTATATGTCTATTGAAAATGTTTGTTCCATTATTTGACTTTATTTTGTACATTTCTCTCAGTATTAGCTTGTGTGTGCCTCACTTATATTGTCTCCCAGATGTAGTATAGTCTTAAGCCCTAATATTTTGTATGTTTGCATTTTGCTGTCTTTAGATAAGTGGATTAATTCTTCGTATGCAACTGTCATAACGTGCTGCTCATAGCTAACATTGTATCGTTCCTTAAATTGTAGCCACTTGTAACCAGCATATTCCTTATTTTGTATGTATTAATCGATGTTTTTTGCTTTGATGCATAAGTGCTTTTGTAGCTGTTTTGTAATTGTCAATGATTTCACGATCTTCTAAATGACATACTCTGAAGCAGCAATCTCTAAATTTATCATTTTTAATTAGTTCTAAATACGATCATTCTCTTTCATTTCACTATATTTATGAAACAGTAGATAATGAAGTAAATCCATTTATAAACAATTTCATAATATCAAAACTCTTTTTCAACTTCATCAGTTTAAAATTAAGATATACACATTTTTGATCTTTCATTTCTCTTCTGCTTAAGATCTTTCAAGCAGGATTTATAACGTATATCAGAAAACAACACATGTTTACAAATTGTCTAATAGCTGCATCATTTGGTTTTAGTCAATCATCAGAACTGTGTTTGTTATTCATTTTGAAATCATTTTTTAACGTTTGCCTTATTCTTGCATTTTCCTCTATTGTCTCTCTTCCAGCGATTTAAGTCCTATTTTACAGAGACGTGGTTATTACAATTGTTCTTACAGGCAAATTTTTCTCTGTTTAATTCGTCGCTTACCTTTACCAGCGTCAACATTTGTACAAACATTCCTTAATTCTTTTCTAAATTCTAAATCACAAAATCCATAAATGAGAGGATTCGCTACATTGTTCACGAAGAAGGAGTACAAAAATACAACGTACGTCACATACCCTGTATTCGACATGCTTGATACAAAATCCCTTTTCACAAACGTTATAACATGGAGAAGAACATGAGGAAAGTAACTTATAAAAAATACTAAAGATATGGCGAATAATATGTATGTTGTCCTGAACAGACGCCGATATTTTCTCTGTGCGCATTTCTTTAGTGAATCTAACCTTCGGGAATATTTCAGATTATATCTGTATCTGTTCCTTGTATTCATCTTGCTGGTGTTTGAAGCTGAAATTGCTCTGGTAAAGGAATCACATATGGAATTAATATTTCCGTTTAACTCATTCTCTTTTTCTGTACATGATGGCTTATGTTTCTCAGATGAGATAACCTTGTCGCCAGAATATGAATCATTATTGTCTTTTTTGATCGATTTATTATCATTCACAACAATTTGTATTCGCTTTAAACGTTTAAGAATAGTAATATCTTTTTTAACTGTTCCTAACGTACGTGAGCTGCGTTCCCTTGCGTATTTTCCATGATTATAAATCTGCCTACCGATCAAAGAATAGAGAGCAGATAGAATTAAAAAGAAACCGAGCATTAATGCAAAGAGGATAATATTAAAATATGCTTGATATGATGTGTCTTTGAATTTGTCATCTGTTTGACAGCTGACGCCAGTTAAATTTCCATAACCAGTTTCTGCCGTGCTATACCCAAATAACACTGGAGCAGGCCAGGATATTGCAAGAGCCATTGCTAGAGAGATACAACATGACATGCGTGCCCCAGATAAGGACAACTGCTTCCGCCCCGGTAGACAAATCTTACGGTATCGCTCAACGGCCATAGCTGTCAATATAAATACGGAACTTGAGCACATGAAATAGTTAACAAATCGCAGAACCTTACATATTGATACCGCGTAGAAAATAAGGGAATACCTGAAGTCGAAAATGACAAAAGGCATGCCAATTGAGCAAGTGATGAAATCAACAGACGACAATACAAGAATGAAAACACGATGATTACTTGCTTTAAATTTTAACATATATACGTAAAGTACAAGACCGTTACCTATAACACCAATACACATTAATATTCCAACAAAGATGCTAGGAATAATGTAACTTTGGGCTGCATTATCGTTGATTTCCTCTAAGGAATAATAGGAGTTTATTTTTGCGATCTGTGTGACATTTTCATGAACATAACTTTTGTCCGTTGACTGCGTTTCTTCTGTCCTGTTAGATACGGTAAGACTTATATAGTCCATACCTCGCGAGATTACTGACACAAGAACTATGAAAAAGTTGAATATAAGTCTCGAGACGTTTAGCAAATAAATCTAATGTAAGCACCTTTGCAACTAAATTAATTGTTATTATCTTGATGGTATGTTTTAACGTCGTCTCTCAAAGAATTTCCTTGGTATCCTCAGATAGTCCACAGATATAAGCTGATAACCATTTATAACAGTTCATTTCATCTACCTTTTTGTTTTCAATCACATCTCATCACTTTCGACGTTGTGCTTTCCATATGTTTCTGCATCCACTCACTACAATAACAATAACAGGTATGAAAAATTGCAAAAATAATCCAGTTCATATGGAATATATAACAAAATAATGGTCGCTAAAGACAGACATAATAAGTAAATCCCTTCACTTAATATTGCTATTCAAGTAAAGAAAAAGACTGGAATAGAATACACTCCTTGATAATACGATTTTCAACCCTTTCAATAATCCTGCAAAGAATCCAATTGTCATTCATTTGTTCCTGATTCTAGTCAATGATCTGTTCTATCCTCATGTTCACTGCCAATATTGATGATGCTGTATCTGCGTCATTTTATAGGTCGGCATTACGATCGTTAACCTATTGATACCAGCTGGAACTGGCCGCAGGTAAACAGTGTCAAGACTTGATATAGTAATTAAAAAACATTATCTTCAGTTATTTAGCTATAATGCTTCATGTGGTCTGATTCTGTTTACAGAATTCATTCCTTATTCTATTATATATATATATATATATATATATATATATATATATATATATATATATATATATATATATATATATATATATATATATATATATATATATATATATATATATATATATATCGGTCGGTAGGATACAAGAAAACCTGTTTCCTGCATTGTCCATTCCTTTGCGCAACGATAAATATTTTGTCCCGTTAACAATTATTAGCACGTAAACTCTGATCTGGTTGAACGGCTACGAACATGAGAAGAGCAAAATGAAGGTATGATGGGAGATCTTATAAGATACATATATAAAAAATGTACCGTATACCGTAACTCACATACTAAAGGACCCATATCACTTTACTCCTTTATGAAACACTAATAAAAAAAACTGTATCAATAAAAGCCTTGATTTTCATCTGTTTTAGACAGAACCAGGTGTACTTCATTGTCTAAATGTGGATCCATATAAAGGACTTAAAGCATTATACACGATACTCGCAGGTTCGATTTGAATACGGTTTATAATGTATACTGATGTAGTTTTCAAAACAGCAAATCCACAGTGAACTTTCCCTTACATCCGTGGAGAGAGTAAGCAGCTTAACAACCCAGTGTAAACTTTAAATGAACTTTAAGCACATCGCATCTTTCAAGGAACAGCATCTGGAGCGGCTATACTATTGGAAATACACAGCATCAGATTTGTGTGCTGCAGATAAAGTTCGCTGTGATACGATTATGAGCATATGGTCCACTCTTATTGATAAGATTACTCATGGCATTTAAGATAGTAATGAAACATTCCTCGATTCAACTTTGATGAAAATTTTAACCAAAAAGATAGCCCCCTTATTCACCAAACAAGAAACAAACAAAACAAACAAAGAAAAATAATAACAACTGCGATTACTATAAGACTTTTAGACTTGAAATTGGACTGAAGAATCCCTACGTGTTTCTACAATCACTGCAATCAGGCTTGCTCATGGGACACCTGCTGCTCATATTAGGACGGATACACTTACTATTTATCTTGATTATTGTGTATGTTTAGTAAAATATCAAAGTATTATAAGACTCTTTGCTGTTATGGATTTAACGCTCTTTTCTAATGACATGATGGGCAATAAGTTATACAATACAAATGGTCAAAGAAAAATCCAGAGAAAACACAGCCCACGTGACATCTTCGCTAGTCAAGGTTCCGATATGATATCACTATTTACAGCTTAGCGGATAGTTCAGATATTTCATTGATTTGTCCTATCAATATTTACTGGATTTCAAAGTTGCCTACCTTAGCAGGTAATATCGTTTAACCAATGAAGTTCAACTCCGGTGCTTGCTAAAACGGCAGAATATGGTAGAGCAGTTTACTTCAACATGATGAATGGTAGGTTTAACATTGAAAGTTAAACTACGTATCAGCTGTTTTTGAGGAAGAAAACAGTATTTATACCATCTCGGACAGGCAGAGGAAAGCAAAATGCTTTTTTTATGCGTCCTATATGTGCTCAACTGCATTCAGTCATGTAGGAACAGATATGAAGTTTGAACAAACTGACTGATTTTGATTATATGCGGTAGGTTGCTACAGCATCCAATGAAAATCACAAACACAAAGAACCAAAATATCTGATCATTCAACTGTCACGGAATGGTATAAATTTATTAAAATTATCCTTACATTACGGACCGTTTTGTCGATCGGAGGTCTACTTTGAGACCCAGATATCTCCAGCTGTAGAGGTACGTAATTCATTCATTTATATGCATTGTAATTTATATCTATTGTATTATCATGTTTGATTTCGTATTTCTGTCACTTCGACTAGTTCAGTAAATACTGTTTAGTAAATGCTAATATGTTTTATTCTCATCAGTGATTTAACAAGTAATCTACAATATTGCATTTAGTGAATGACCGCTTAGTGCATTATAATTCGTATAATTCAACAATTTACTTCTGAACCTGTTTGTTGTTTTATAATGCAATACTGATAACGTATATAACGTACCGCATATACCATCGTTGCGTACTACAGTATATACCAGTATCGTGCGTAATACACGTTATTGGATATATTTTCAGCTGTGTTGGTGTTGGTGTTGCAGTGTTTTTGTAGAGATGTGTTGGTGCTGTGCATTGCTATGCTGTAGAGATCTGGTGTAGGGCTGTCATTACGCTGCGTTTGCAGTGCCAAGTTTTGTGCGTATTCCGTATACGGCTGTGTATAGCTGCATGTTCTGTGAAGAGCTGTGTATGCTTCGTATGAAGTGATGAGCCGTGATGTGCGCATATGTTTTCGAGTGCTTCGAATAGTCCAACGTTGCTAGTAGGGTTGTGGGTGATCGGGCGTTGCTGACCAAAGTGGTAGGCGCTGATTGTCTAACCGAGGAATCAATGGTGGTCAAGTGACAACGGATAATCTTTCCTTGTTTGGCTAGTGAAACTGGTAGCAAAGGATTAATGGAGTATAGACAATGCTCCAGACATATAACATTTTGGCCGTTGACTAATGTAGGTTTTTTTTTTGTAAATCGCAGTGTTATCAATTCGTTACTTTGAACGAAGTATCGCTTGCGAAGTATCGTGTGCTTCGCTATTATTAGTAAAACTATCAATTCGTTTTTTTTGAGCGAAATATTATCTTTAATTTACTATTGTGAAGATCACATTTCTGTTTTGTGATATACCGTGAAAAGTTTATATTTGTCCTGGTATCATATCTGTTTCATTAGTAAGATCGTGCTAATTATGTTAATTAGTCCCATGTTGGGACCCATGCACGCACGCTCCTATCATACTTCATTTGATATTTTCATGTAACATTAAATAAATTGTATTGCAATGTGTGTGTGTGTGTGTGTGTGTGTGGGTGAGTGTGGGTGTGTGAAAGGGGTGTTGTGTGGAGGTGTGGGGGTGGGTGGAGTGTCGGGTGTGGGTGTGGTGTGTGTCCTTTTTCTTATGTTTACTTGTTGTTCTAGGGGAAGAGATTATTTGTTAAATTATACTAAGCTTATTGGCTTCGATCATTCCTTGTTACTTTTGTACGAGCTTAAACGCGTAATAAAATAAATACATTTTAAAGGCAAAATCTTTTGTTTTAATGGGATTTGTTTTCTTATTTTGTGTAAGTCTAATAACGGCTGCATTACTACATCGATGAAAGGCAGTTCAGAAATTTTACATTAATATTATAAAAATATAAAATGTACATATAAATTTTAGTACTTTTGGAAACGAATAACTGTTTTGGTACAAACATGAAGAGACTTTTATTTTTGTTGATACATGTCTTGCGTCAATTGTTGCAGTGGGGTCGAGATAGCTTCAGAAATAAGTGAAATCGGGCCAATAGACTTTAAAGCTATGACATCAACAAACATCAGATTGTAATGATTTTGTGTTTTAGGCAAACATATGCTGGTCTGAATTAAAATTAATCTATCTAAATATTGAAAAATATAATACTGTATATTATTTTATCACAACTCCAATTGTTGAAAAAAATTATCTGTACAGAGTGCAAACACACATACACACAGACAGACACACATACGCACACATCAAATGCAATTTATTGTCTATGCTAATCCAGAGTCTGCAAACACTGTTCACTTACATGAAAAAAGATCAATTATACAGGTTTATTTATCATACCCGACTACCGTGTAAGACAGGATAATACAGTTTTACGAAATTTAATAAATCCTTTGAAATAGAAATGATAAAGAGCCCTGTCACCAGATGTTACGGTATAAATGTCATCATCTCATCCAAGTATTTCGTATTCCTGTAACGATCGTTCACGTGGATTCTTCCCGGCGAAGTCGTAACAATATTTCCTACCAACATAAAACCCGAGCTAGCCATCTGGTTTGTAACCATTTTCCATTAATAGTGGAATCATCTGGACATCTCGACTACTCTCATAGTCTGCCTCTGAAACATGCGTGTATAGTCCGTCAATGAATCCTTTACCCAGGTTATGTGTGTAAACGTAATAATTATTATTTATTTCAGCGAAGGAATGGAATAGAAAAAGCAGGTTCTACATCAAGATAAGTGGGTTTGTATGCAGTGTGTTGTAAATTTCCTGTATTTGTTTTTTTTTTCATTTAAAATAAGCATGTGAGTATTTGTTAAATTAGTAGTTTTGTAGATAAGACAAATATGCAAAACATATCATGTCACAGTTATGTCCGGTAGACAATGATCACAAAACTAATACAAATATAATACCTGTGCAATGACATTGTGATAAGTAAACGTATGCCTTGATGTTGTTTAATGGCTCTTTTATCATCCTACAAAAAATATGTATCGGCGGAGTATTGATCATCAATCAACTGAAACAAAAATAATGCTCATACATTATATTTATATTGTTTAAAAATATATTAGTAGAAGCGCCTAAATATGTAAGAAGTTTTACCAATAGTAAGGAGTACATATCACAAAAACAACTGAATCAGTACCATATAAATATGGCTTTCTTGTAGTCATTGTCTTACATATGGTCAAAAAGGAGGCAATCAATAGTTTCAGAAAGAAATAAAACTGTCCTTTTGCTTCCAAAATGAAAAACAAAACATCACTATATTATAGATCCAAGAACAAGCAATTGATTAAAGGAATTTATTGGGAAAGACGTAAATAATAGAAACGACAGTCTTTGCTTAGGTCATCTTAGCCGAGACAAGACTGAGTCATACAAACGTAATCAGCTGTTTATTATAACCATATGTGTGCTTAAACAGAGGATTGCGAAACAATATCTCCCTGTATTGACAACACTATAAGGGAACGCAACAATCGACCATGATCTTATATGAGGGAGATAATGTGATACATGATACAAGGGAGATAATGTGATACATGATACAAGGGAGATAATGTGATACATGATACAAGCATAACTTACGAAGTTAAAGGAAACTTCGTAAAACTTCGTATCACAAATCCAAAAATCGAAGATGAAAGTTACATCTAGGAGTCTGGAAGTATGTGTGATTTACCCCCTACCCTAGACATATGCAATTATGTAAAAATATTAAACATTGCATTTAGCAATCATTATCTGAAGTCATCCCTATGCTAATCATGATCCTAATATAATCTCATTTGCCTCATGGACAATGTAAAGAAATGCGCAAAGGCCAATAACTATGCTAGGCACGTACCTGCACAAAACATATCAAACATATTGCATCGGCTATATTTTATACCTGGAAGTAGTTTAATTTGTAATCCTAAGCAAAAGCCAAGAGGGTAGACATAATAAACAGTTAATTTTCTGATATGATGTAAATGCTAATTATATTTACTGCATGTAACATTATTTATTTCTTATTTAATACATAAAACACAAAACGACGGAAAGATGTGTATTATTTAATGAAATTGATGGGTATTAAAATGCACAAATACTTTAGAATTATACCATGTACAAAGTCGCAAAAACTTGAAAGAACATGCAGTCAGAAAATATGTCCTTGACAGATCTTTAGTGAAAGAACTTACACATTATATGATGTACGAAAAGAGAATGACGAGACAAGAAAAGGAAAAGATGATATTATCTGTAAAGAATGTGCTTAAACATAGATACTTTATCTAATGACGTACATGTATTGCACAGCGTGAGGTAATGACCAGAAGAAATACCACAATAATACTTGCAAACAAGAAACAATATAGAATAAAGTCATATATGGTTACATTAGTGGGTGAGTATATGAAATTGTGCAATCTCAAGTGCAAAAGATACAAACTTAGATATACATTTAAATGAAGCATAATGATCAATAAATTGAAAAGCTAATACATTATAATAGCGTTATCATTATTGCCTTGATGAGTAATGTAACAGTTAGCATCTAAACTTGCAGAAGTTTCCAGAATAGTGATTTAATTTAGACAGCCAAACAAGTACTACGAAGTCAAACATCATGATTATGCGCGAGAACATAACTAGAACGGATAATTCATATAACACTCATTTAACAACAAAAATAATTTCACAAAGGATCAGCAATAATGTGCTTTTAAATGAGTCTACGTGTAGACTACAAAAGAAAGCAACAACAACGAATAGCAATAAAAATTGTATCTCTTTACCAGCAAGACAAGACATCTCAAGATATTTAACTTCTTGATCCGACACATCATTTGTTTACATATGCTTCCTGTATTATAAGACCAAAAGAAATTGCATAAGTTGGAATATCTAAGTTGGATTCCAAAATATTTATTGTGCCCAGCAAATTTTCATGCTTTCGCTTAATGTGATAGTTGATGTTGTCAATTCAATTGCAAAACGATATAACAAGAATGCTGTTTAAAGACAGGAAACTTTCTTAAAGTATAGCTAATTAGTGTCAAGTTGAATTACATCAAAATACATGGGACATGCAAACTATTTGTATTGATGTTCTCAATATGAGCATTAGAAAAGGACAAGGAGTGGTGGACGATACATTAAGAATCGTGTTATTGTGCTCGGTAATACACAAGGAATTGGTATAAAATACATTTCGTTGATACTATACGGAAACAACATTCTAAATATCATGTGTCTTAAAAATTCTGTACAATTACTGTTAGTCCACACAGTTTAAGATACACCATCATATAGGCCAAGCTTCAGAAGTTGCAGAGAGGGATATTCATGACCGTAAATTGAAAACAAATATTTGAGTATAGTATGATCAGATTTTTGAGATTATATTTTAATAAAATAATAATAAATTAAATACAGATGCATGAATGAAATTTGAATTCTATATGGATACAGATTGGGAGAGAAATTATTGACTAAATAACTAATACTGATTTTTCTATAATTTAAGGAAGTTTTTGTTCAAGCACGTCATTATCCTCCTATCCTAAAATGTTCTCCAGTTTGAAAGATTAGCTTAAGGTACTCATGAAATAGAATGACTCGCTTTCGTTGACGTAACGAACTACTTAAAATTTATGAGAATGGATGACATTTGTATGTATCAAAGTTTATAACAATATAGGTACTAAGGATTGTATATATTGGCAATTGCCAAACACTTGCTCCGTAATGCTGATGAACCAACTATATTTGTTCACACTTGAATTTGCAAATTAAAGGATTAGTCGAACTTAGTTTTCTTTAAGAAAGGTTCCGATCACAATCTATAATCTATATATAATCTATATATCATCAGTCAAACGACATCAATTTTGATCCAAACGTGATTTGCTTTTTTCTTACCTTGAAAATTAGAATATATATATATATATATATATATATATATATATATATATATATATATATATATATATATATATATATACATATATATATATATATATATATATATATATATATATATATACATATATATATATATATATATATATATATATATATATATATATATATATATATATATATATATATATATATATATATATATATATATATATATATATATATAGATGTTTACAAATTGTGTGACTTTATATATAAATATATATATATATATATATATATATTTATATATATATATATATATATAGATGTTTACAAATTGTGTGACTTTATATATAAATATAAATATATATATATATATATATATATATATATATATATATATATATATATATATAATGGACTAATACATAGTATATATACATATAATGGACTAATACTGCCAGTATTTTTCAGTCAAATTAATCGAATTTTATCAATCCTATGTTTGGTATGTTATCTAAATGAACGCAATGCAAGTTTGATGCTACTAAGAGTAAAATGCTATTATATCATACCCAGTCTACAGCTACTATTGTTCTTGTACCCACGTGAGCAGCAGAATAGAAATACATGCGATGATTCTATAGCCTCTGCCATGGTCTGCGCCACTGAGCCACCCATATTTCCAATATCCATCCACACCGGATAACCGTTTGCTACTAATTGGTCTCTTATCGACGTAGCTATTTCACGATGGTTTATGCTGTAGCTAATCATCACATGACCACTGTTGCGGTGTACATCGGTCTCTGCATGGCTCCTCTCTAATTCGTCAGAAGATTGCATCACACTACGATCCTTCAGTACATCTGATTAAAAATGTACTCGAAATTTTGTCTTTGTTCCTTGTTAAGAATATTTAAAATATCGCTCACACAAATTATATCTGCATTTATTTTGATATACTATTAAGAATGGATTTCCGCTGTTCATTTCGAAATATGATCGTTAAATATTTGTTCAACGACTGCGAAATAGGATCGTTAAATATTTGTTCAACGATTGCGATGTCAGAGAAGTTATTTGCATTAATTAAACAACGAGTGTAAAATGAGACAAAAATGATGAATTTGGGACAAGATCAACCAAGCATTCAATTCATTGATATATATATATATATATATATATATATATATATATATATATATATATATATATATATATATATATATATATATATATATATATATATATTACATAATATCTTTCCTCAAACGAGTTAAAACAACTGGACCATTTAGTGCGATCCTCTGTCTCTTACTCAGAAAATTATTGTCATGGTTTGGAAACCATATGACTTGAATCAGGGATTGCTATATTATTAAGACAGTCTCTATTAGGAAAATCTACTCTAACCTTTGTAAGCTTCATCCTGTGCTAGTTCGTTCCTAAAGAGCCACAGAGTACCCTCGGTGGCTGTTCGGATGCAATCGAGACTTTTTGTGAGATCCAAAAGCATGCTAAAAATGTTCAAAGTCTTGTCCTCTAACATCATCTTTTGGGTTTCCTTGTCAAATGTCAGAGCCCAAATTGCCCCTACTGCGTCTGAATGATATAAAAAAGAAAATAATGTTACTGAATTTGTTTTGCTCTAAACACGAATAAAGTTGTTTCCTTGAGGAAAAATGCATCTCTATTTTAAGAATAAGGCAAATCTTAAAAGCAAGTCACACAATTTCTAAACTTGTATATATATATATATATATATATATATATATATATATATATATATATATATATATATATATATATATATATATATATATATATATAAGTTTTATTGCACTAAAAATAAGTTGGATCCTAATCTCACAATGTGTTAAATTACTTATAGGTTAGAGCAGCATCCGCACCAAATATTCCTTAATATAGTGAGTGTGCAATTGAATTGATATATACTGTATCCGTCACTTCAAGAAAATAATCTCGTTTTTAAATTATAATTGGTATTTGGTCAGGTTAGTTGGATAGATGATAAAATGTAATAGTAATAGTATATTACCTTTCTGTTCATCAAGAGTTCCACCTCTAGCCAATTCAACCAAGTGATGCAAACAGTCTACCTTTGCAAGAATTCTCTTGCTTTTCTCATTCCTGGCTAGGAAGAGTATTACTGAAAATAAATTTGCATTTGTGAAAGTAATACGACTTTGCAATTGCAACGGTCCAAACAATTCTACCACCAACGAATACATGTCTAATTGAATTCCAGTGGCGTTTGAAATAATATCCAGCGCTGAATGTGTTGATGTACCTGTAGTGGCCTGTGGCGCGTTGATGTGCTAACAGTCTTCTGATGAATCACAACAATAGAACACATGATGCCATCGTTTGAATTCATTATAAATCCAAGTCAATATTTCGGTACACGAATATTATTTTAAAACAGATTGTTTTTCCCGTGAATAATGTTTTGAATAAATACTTCCACCTAAAAAAAATGTCTGAATTAAATAATACAAATAATAATGTTATAGCAAGAGTGATTAATTTCTCAAGTAAATAAGATCATTATGCCCTCGCCTTGACCTAGGTCGCAACTACCATTTTCTAGAAATACTCTGACTTATGGAATTTCCCATTCTAGAACATTGAGTTGTCAAAAAATGTAAATCTGTTATTAAAGCCATAATAAAGAATATGTTGAACATTAGGTAGTTTAGGCATTTTAACGGTGAATTCCTGTAGACGAAACTCAAACCCAGATAAACTTGTTTACTTCTACTGATAAGGATACTAATATCTAACGTACCCTCACATAAAAGGTTGAGCTATATATTATTTGTTAGCAAACCGAAAATTACATCCATGTGTCTGACCAGGAATACAGTGGTTTAGATTTTAGACAAAGATAGCTACAAAATAAAAGATAAGATAAGATAAAATACAATGATACATAACCTATAAGGACAGAGAAAAACAAAGTAAACAAATAGAAATTTAATACATATAGCACCTCCGCACATAAAAATAAAACTTTAGACACTAAAGCTTGCTTTTAAGTATTAATAAAATCTGGATGTGATTCAAATTTACAGAAGTCAAAATCTTATGGACGACACAAAATATATTTGAAGTAATACAATACTTTAAATACGTCAAGGAGAATCTGCTATAAGATTAACTTCCCTTAGTGTGCGCGGTGTCAAAGATGTAATTCTGCAAGATCCACGTCAGTAATCTGATATTTTGTGTCATCTTGTTAATCAAAGTAAGTGGGTTACGATCTCTGAATACCATAATCGGAGAAGGATCTGAACTAATATAACATTCTAAAGTGTTGCAAGGCTAAAACAAAAAAAATTTGAATAAATAATTGCACCCAATTCAATGTATGAAAAATGGAATAAAAACTACTTTGCTCATGATGTTATTGAAAGAATGAATGCTTTCTCAGGTAAACTAGATAATAAAGACCTATACCTAAGTCGTAATTACCAATTTCTGGAAATATTCTGACTTGATGGAAATTTACATTCTAAAACATTCAACTTTGTCAACAAAACGCAATCTCTTACAAAAATAATAATAAAGAACGTGGCAAACATTAGGTAAGCTAGCTAATGTTATGGTGAAATTATGATATCCTTGACCAAGATCGAACTAAACGTTTGCTACTATTTAAAATGATCTTGGTAAATTAATCAGCTCCCGCATATACATATTAGCAATGTTTATTTGTTTGCAAATTATAAACAACATCAGTCTTTCTAGCAAGGAACAAAGTGTCCCTGATTGTGGACAAAGTCAAGTCAAAATACAATTATATATAACAAATACTGATGGGGATGAAAAACAAATCTAACAAAAACAAATTGAATGCACTATATATATATAGTGTACTCTCAGTAGGTTATATATATATATATATATATATATATATATATATATATATATATATATATATATATATATATATATATATATATATATATATATATATATATGTATATATATATATATATATAACCTACTGAGAGCACACTCCTGGGCCGACCAGGCAATTCCCGATTCGTCTTTACACTGATGCAACATATCTTTTAATGTACTGGATAATAAATCCGATAGAAATGTCATCGGATCAAAAGCACGATCCTTGCCATGCAGTTCAGCGATCTCGTCCTCCTTGATAACGTTTGCTAGATATGCCAATGCAACAAAACGAAATACTGTATCCAGGTATAATGTAATAATTCCCACGTTCTTAAGACCTTGCAGTACTTTTACATTTTCCTCCACTTGTGAAATGTTGCATAGTATGCAGAGACTATTCCTGACGACACTTTTCTCTTTTGTCAGCTGTATAAGATGAAAAAGAAATATTAAACCTTAAAAACTTTAAGGATCTTAACAGGTTATGTTAGCAAACGGTTTTTCTGTAAACCAAAAATAGTCAGACGACTCAAATAATCCATATTAGTCATGACCAAGTAATATTAACTATATTGTAATGCATTTAAGATAAGCTTTCAGCTCTTAAACTGCCTTTATTAGTTTGTGTAAATCATTAGTGTCCCATACTAATATGTATATTCGGAAGACTTTTATTACTGAACTTAATGTTTTCTTTGACGTATATACTTAATTCAAAAACAGGTTAAATAAGTCGAGAAATTGGAGATACTTATTGCCTTGGTCAACAACCTATGACCTGTGACCAACTCATATACACTAATATGGTAGAAAATAGTAACAGCAAAAATACAGAGTGCAAAACCACATGTAAATTAGCCTCTGCTTCTGATTACATGTCATAGTGGTCATATTGCCTGAGAGAAATATAATTTTGACTGATACGAGTATGGACAAATGATGGCCTTTCTGCTATCAGGCATTTTACTGTCAATGTTCTATATAAATATTGGATATTTTACGGAACATATTTAAACGTACGTTTCCTATTTTTCTTTCTCGACGCGGAAGACAAGCATGTTACAATGAAACATCATCATGAAAAGCTTGTAAATGACACCTATGGGACCAGAATCGTGTTTATTTACCTTTTCTCCTTCTAGAATATCTGGTTCGAAACAGCTTTTCAGTATTTTTGTCAGAGAACTCAGAAATTCCTTGTCCTCAGCGAGCTTACATCTAACTTCTTCAATGCCATCAGAAAAGATGACCAAGTTTTGGAGACCAAGCCGGATTACTTCAAATTGTTCTGCGGTCAGCGTCATTTCTTTATCTTCGTAATACTTGTTCCATCCATCCTTCACTACTTTGCACAAAAGACTGAGAGTGTTTGATGTGCATACGAGGTGCCCTGCCTGTAAGTCCAGATAACACCATATGGCAACGGACCTAAGCTTTTAATTGCAGATGCTTCTGTAAATAAGACACTGAAACAGTTCCTTAAATCCTCAATCCAATTTCCATCTTTTTTCCACAAATTTGATAGTTTGTTTAGTTTGGTAATTGTATTTCTAAAAGCCTTGAATATGCTCTTTTTCTTAGCAGTAACACCCTCATCTATAGTGAAAGGTGGTGTCAGTCTTGTTCCCTCTGCTTTCTGTTCGTCAAGTTCCACAGGCAGATCAGTTTCCATTGTGAATATTTAATCAAGAAGCAAAACAAGGTCCTGATAATAAAATACAGAAATAATTTGTGTAATATCCCCCCCCTCTCTCTCTCTCTCTCTCTCTCTCTCTCACTCACTCTCTCTCTCTCTCTCACTCACTCTCTCTCTCTCTCTCTCTCTCTCTCTCTCTATATATATATATATATATATATATATATATATATATATATATATATACGTGTTGGCATAATTTAAATTGATATACCAACTCTATTGGTGTAGTACATTGTGATCTGCCAATCGCACAGTTATATGCATTTATAGAGATTATTTCAACTGGAGAGTTATTGCTTATAGATCAGTAATTAATATTCTGGCATTAATCATTGGTTACGAATGAATGAAACACGATAAAATATATTAATAATCCCCGTTTATTAAATCAATCTTAGATGTCTATAATTTCTCCGCAAACCTTTACGTTTTCGTTTACCTACCACTCTCATGCATAATGGAGAAAATGAGAAATCTGGAGTGAGATTGGACACAATTTTGGGTTGCACGAAAATCTTAAAACTGTACTTACACTAAGTAACCTACAAGAATATGTTTGGTCATATCTGTATGTTCACTTTCTATGGGATTTTGTACAGTGTTTATATAATCATTGATGCAATGGATTGTCTTGGAAACTAAGTACACATAATGTAACTTATTTTATTCGTTGTTGTTGTTTTTGTTTTATAAACCTATTACAGATTTCTGAATATCAATTATTAACAATGAAATATGCAAATATCCAAAATCTCTCTCTCTCTCTCTCTCTCTCTCTCTCTCTCTCTCTCTCTCTCTCTCTCTCTCTCTCTCTCTCTCTCTCTCTGTCTCTCTCTCTTGATACAGGCGAAAATCTATGAATATCGGAGCGAAGATGATGTTTGCTAGAGTCATACAACGATGTCTTTCGGTTTATGAATTATGGTAATGTTAACCTATATAGAGACGAATATTGACTTACATCAACATTAAAAAAATTATAATATTTAATTAGATATTGTTCGTTTATCACTTTGCCTAGTTTATATTCCACACTAATTTTCATGTGCGGGTACGTGAATGGCACAACGTTTAATGTTCAAGAAGCTAACCATGTGCTTGTAGTGCAATACGTTCTTCATTTTTAAATCATAAGTGAGAGTTATGTTGACTTAATTAATGTAAATATAAATAGAAAATATAATTGTGAATAGTCACCAATGGCAAAGAACGCTACTTTATTGCGGATATCCTCGGTAGGGATGTGAGAAGTACAGGCATTCGGTCATTTAACAGTCGCATGTAATAAATTCGAAATCGGTTGTTAGGGCAAATTTGTGTTTTTGTTAGATATATATATATATATATATATATATATATATATATATATATATATATATATATATATATATATATATATATATATATAAATATACATATATATATATATATATATATATATATATATATATATATATATATATATATATATATATATATATATATATATATATATATATATATATATATATATATATATGAAAGGTGACCTGGTAAAAGTAAATATAACTTATAATAATTTATGATATGTATCTAAGTGTATAAATTTATAAAGTCTAAATTATATATATATATATATATATATATATATATATATATATATATATATATATATATATATATATATATATATATATATATATATATATATATATATAAGTTAAATTATAATATTAGTACTCTTGTCTAAATAAATTAATGGAGTATTAGTGTTTTTAGAGAAATAGCCAAGTATATAATGTAATTAATTTAGTTGTACATGTTCCTCAAAAGGGAGATTAAAATGAGGAAATTCTGTTTGATTCTTGGATTCTATTAATCGTGCAGCAACAAGTCTTTGAAATTCGGAAGGGTATGGAAAATCTAGACCAGAAACTTTCTCATTTGCAAGATCAAGGAAAATGTGAATTTAAACAATTATTGTTTGAATATAAGCACTTGTTTCCAGACGTGCCTACAAGAATTAAAAAAAAAATCACGACGTTGAAATAGTAGATTCGAAACACATGAAACAAGATAAATACAGAATGAGTCCTTTTAAACAGCAATATCAGAGAAAAAATTCAGTATTTACTGGAATATGATTTTATAGACCTCAGTAAGAGTGATTGGAGTTCACCATGAATTCTTTTTCCGAAACCGGATAAAACATTCCAAATGTCTACGGATTATAGGAAGGTGAATAGTGTGACAAAAGCAGTCTCATTTCCACTGACAAGACTCGATGATTGTATCAACAAAATTGTATATGCCAAATAAGTCACCAAATTAGACCTTCTTAACGGCTTTTGGCAAATTCCACTAACGGAAAGAGCAAAACAAATTTCGTCATGTGTGACTCCAGATAGACTCTACCAGAACAATGTGATGCTTTTTGGGACGAAGGGTTCTCTGAGTACTTTCCAACGCCTTAAGAACACGATTACTTCTGGTCTAGACAAATGTGATGTATATATTGATTATGTCATCATTTACAACAACATCTATCCTCGATTCGGAACGTCTTCGACAGACTAAAGGATGCAAATTTGACTATTAATTTCTCAAAAAGTGAGTTAAGCTCTGAGTGTGTTGTTTTACTAGGACATATTATGTGACATGGTCAGATTAAACCTATTAATGTTAAGGTAACGGCTATTTATGAATTTCGAGTGCTTGTCAATGGAAAACAGCTAATGCGATTTTTAGGTATGGCTGGTTACTGTCGTAAATTTTGTTCTAATTTTTCTGATGTAGTTGAACCTCTGATAAACTTGTTAAGAAAGAAAAACAAGTTTAGTGGGACTGAGAAATGTAAAGAGGATTTCGATACATCAAAACAATACTTGAAAGTTTTAACAGCTCAAGATTTCAGTCAGTCGTTCAAACTATCTGTAGATGCGAGTAATGTTGGGGTTGGGTCAGTTTTGTTTCAAGGTGACAAAAATGGTGTTGAAAAGCCAATGTGTTACTTATCTAAGAAATTAAATAAAAACCAGAGAAACTAGTCAACAATCATAAGGGAATGATTGGTCTTATTGCTTGCATTGCAGCATTTTACGTTTATAGTAACTCTGTACCTTCTCCTGTTGTTGTGTTTATTGACAAAAACCCCTTCACTTTTATCGGCGTAATGAAAAAAAAAATCAGAGTCTGTTCAGATAGATTGTTGAAAGAATACAATCTTGATAACAGGTACATAAAAGGAAAGGATAATTTGATTGCTAATTAATATATCCTGTGTAGAAATGTACTTTTCATAAATTCATAAGAGTTTACATGTAGAATTTACATCTGATACGAAAAACGGTTTGATTACATAATTCTTTCTTTTTCATTTATGGGGAAAGGTATTACAACCCGATAGCTGAAGTGTGTATGTGTATTAAGGAATGAATTCTGTATAAATCTTTTTAATTTTTTTTAATTTATTTTTTTTATTTTTCATTAAATGTAGTTATTATTATGGTTATGTTAGCATGGGTCTAATATGTTGTTAGAAACATCTTGTTTACTTAAATCGTAAATGTGACTCATGTAAGCACGAGCTGGGTATGATGGTAAATTCGTCGCAAGTAAACATTCAGGAACAGCTAAGAAAACTACATGCTGATAAATGTTCAAGCTTACCTAATATCCAGATGCATTGCAAAATTACACGTGGCATCTGTGCGTGTGTACATCAAACGACGTATTAGCTTTGTTTATATGCTTAGCTCTTTGTAAGAAAGTTAGTCACAGTCACAGTCAGAATAAAAGACAGAATCGTATCCGATTTTAACATCCTAGAGTCACACAGCTTCTATTACCTAAAAACGTATTTCTGTGATAGAAGTTGTCTGTTCGTGTGTTAATGTAGTACGACATGTGTTGTGTTAGTGGCGCTAATTGTACTTCGTCTATCTAAATAATTAGTTTTCTACAAAACAACACTACTGGTTTGGACAAAGGCATTTTCTGAAAATCTTCTAAACTGGAACGGAACAACACAAACTGCGAAAATTCTGGATTTTTTTATTTGTCTTTGTCTGACATCATCATCCGCCATCATCGACAGGAACTGAACTTCTGACTGTGTCAATTTAGATGGGTTCACATGACTTAAGTGTTTTATATCTTTAGAACAAAAAAATCGGATCATTTTCATAAATCGTAACTCTTATTTCACATATTTACATTTTTCAATGTTATCTGGGGAAATAAATTAGTTTAGTTAAAATTTACAAAGCTTGTTGTCTACTCTGTCTGTTTTGATTTGAACAAGCCGATACTTAACACTGTATATATATATATATATATATATATATATATATAGATATATATATATATATATATATATATATATATATAATGTGCGTGTATATGTGTATGTGTGTAAACGGCATACACGAATGTCAATATTTAAATTGCCGCTGATAATATTGGCTCACGAACGGTGATAGTCATTTTGATTTTTTTCCTGTGATAGATTTAGATTTAATCCTGCCTTGGGATTCACTATGGATCTGTTCTAATTGATAACTTCCCGTATGAATAACAACTACTTCCTAATCGTGGTCTCGATCAGATTGTTTTGTTTAAAGAAAACATTCGTGAATTATATGTTTGCAACCCAACTAAAGACTTTGATATAATATTTGGCTAGCTGTCATATACACGCAATAGTGGTAATAATATTTCTTTGGATGGAATTCATGTTAGAAATCCAATTTTGAACTGAAGATTGGTTGTCATCGTTGTTGTTAGCGTTGTTGTATTAGCTTGTGTTGCCTCTGATTTCAATGTTGTAAACTCGTGTAATTTATCAGCCACACACATGGATAACGTTTAATGAATAAAAGCAACACCAGTTGTAGCTGCGATACCAATTTTTATTACTGGTGCTATTATGCACATGGCTGATAATGATCCGATATGTTTCAGCGACTACTGCTGATGCATGATATTCAATTATTTCAGTATGTCTGCGGTATGTTTTTGTTTACCGTATACTCATCCATTGTATTATTCATTTGGTTCATAAGCAAAAACTTTCTCTTAACGGTAATATTCCGCTGCAACAAAGTCAATCAATTGGTTCATTATATAGTTTATATAGTGAGTAAGTGTTAGTGACGAATTTAAGACAGCAATATTACACCAATATTTCACGACGAATTGCCTCGTGGTTTTGATCTTATATTACTAACATAGATCCAGTCGGAGTCAGAACTGGATATGCCTTTAACATTAGAGCGATGTTTGATGGATTTGAGTGGCTCCCATAATGTTTATTCGGTCGCTATTGTATATATTACCTCATTGGTAATTTAGTTATGTCAGAGTGTTAAATAGCGATGACTGCTGAACTTCCCAAAAAATTATTAATATCTTAAGTTGTGTTTCTACAATGATTAACAAATGCAGTTACTTGAGCAGCAAATTAAGATCTAATTATGGTCAATCGTTATTGGTTGTCATTAACGAGGTCATCATCAGAATTTTCCTTTTTGATGACGTATTTCTTTGTTGAGGTATCATCGTTTGATCATGATTATCAACGATCAATAATTGTATTATTATTATTATTTTTAGCCATATTCAGAGAACCAGGCATTGTTTCGCCGGCGGAGAGTAAATGATCAATGATCTCAGGTCTGATTTTGGCCTTGTTGTTGTCTATGTATTGTTTGTTGCTCCATCATCATATGAGTCTCTTTCTCTCAAAGTAATAATTGTATTCCTACTCATGTGGAGACCGCAATACATATATCATACTCTTCTGATCTGCGCATTAATATTTACAATGAGTGATAGAATTGATTCCTCTGATGTTTTTATTTTTACCTTTTTAGCAAACAACACTCAGTTATCTTCGGTCACATATGGAACTTGCAGAATAATATGTCAACGGGATATTGCTCATCTTGAATCGTCCTTGTTGAACCTAAAGAATAATAACTTCAGTTTTCTCTACATCACAAAAGACACAAAGGATTAGCGAGCTCATCCTTGTCCTGATCATGGGGTGTATATTTGAATAATTCACTTTGAGCTTCCAGACCCCTAGAAGACCTTCCGTAATTATCTACCATTGTGTATTCTCCAAGAGCTGTTGCAATCAACGGTGGACGTCAATACCATCTGCTGTAGGAGAGTCTGAGGTTTCTTTGTGGTTAAATACCTTCTAAAGAAAATTCTCTTGACTATACCGACCTCAATCGAACTGCACTTGCAGATTACCGTGTCGTCATATATGGATCATCATACAAATATCGAAGCTAGTTGACGAATATTTCAGAACGACTGTCGAACATTGAATTCGATTTATTACTTTTCAGAAAAATCCCTGTCTTTGTTCGGGAATTCCATTATACTCATGTTTTTCTTTTGCTGTTGTTTTTTTTTATTTTTATGATCCTATAGATACTGCTCAGTCGCTGCTTATATTTTATGATGTGATTTCTTTTCTGACAAGAATGTTGATGGAGGCACAGGTTGTCGAGTGAGGCTCCTTGATACGCCTACGTAAACTTCATAATTATAGAGGTTCAGATTTTGTAAAAGTAAACCCAATAAAAACCAAATGTGGTTTTATTGAAGCTTCTTCAATAAATTTTACGGTAAATGGCTCGTTGTGCATGACCTAGAGTAAACTCTATCAAGTTAATGTGGTCAAACTAAATTGCACCTTGGTGGTATTAAACCTATCAAAATCAGAGTTGATGAAATTGTAACAGACCGGAATAAGATCTACATTCTTTGGAGCAATTTTGGTCTAGTTAGCTGTTCCAAAGGTTGCGGAGTTACGGGCTATTTGAACAGACTCGGAAATGGTTTTCGAAAAAGTATTTAGGGGTGCGTCTTTTAAGTCCATGCTTCGTAAACTCTCAAGCTAATTAAAAAAGAAAAATGGAACAGGCCATTAGTTACCAAGAACAAGTCGTCAAATACCTTCTGTTAGGTTCTTCGATCATACAGTAATATACACAGGTGGTCAAGTCATAACTAATTGTAATTTATTCGCAAGCAATACGAGTAAACCATTTTCATGACGTCGTGCAAAATGAACTGGCATAAATGCCTCCAAGTACACTTTAATAGCCATATAACCTGGATTTGACAACACACCTAGCACTCATCGGTTCGATAAATGTTGATACCTAGTTGTGACTCTTATCGACATGCACAGACAGTTGAAGTTGTTAACTATTTAACCCGATGCGGACACAAGTTGGTTGAATGATACCGAAATCGGTTGGATGGGCCAAAACGTCGGTCATCTTTTTGTTGAAAGGTTGCATGCATGGCAAGAAGCCAAGCCACGTCATATCAAACCAAAAACACTTATTGATTTTACATTAAAGTCTGTTTACCATTTAACTATTATCTACCATGTCCTTTAACGATTGCAAACGTTAATCAACCTCCTGACGCGGTCCTGATGTGTAACAAAGCGGGTACGCTACAAAAGAGGATTTGCGTTGAAACAGACGGTTGTTGTACGTCTATACTCTGGTGAGATTATAATACTTTTTATCAAGCTTATCAGAAGCTTGATTTTTCAAAGTTTTGCAAGACTGCCTTGTAGAAGGAGTAGTCAAGATAAGCCTTAATGTTCCCATGGACACTATTTCTAAATTATTCAACCAGCATGAGAATTTCATAATCATTAATAAACTTTCTGGCAAAGAACAACATATCAAACTGTTTTTCGTTATCCTGGCAAATTCCACATATGTCATGTCAATGGATTCTCTAGAATTCCTGAATGTTAGCCGATATGCCCCATAACCCTTCATGACATAATCTTCAATCACGCCATACTCAACACTCTTCTATAGTGACCGAGAAAATAAATATCACTTGCTTGACTATTCAGGTCAGATTGTAATAATAGCGTAAATTGCTCCTTTGGCCATTTCAAATATTTCACAATTTGTGAAAACTAGGAAATTATTTACAGAAAAATGTGGCACTAACTTGATATTTCTTAAAATATCAAACGTAGGATAGTGTTTTCCTGTTGCCAGTTCTAATTATTTTAACCGAGTTTGTATTTCCCTTTCATTCTTCTCTCTCTCTTTCTTGAAATTGCAACTCAATTAGTTTTCCTTTCTCTCACTTTCTCAAATTGCAACTGTATTATCGTATATGCTTTATCTTTTTCAAGCTGCATTTGTCGTATTTTTCTTTCTATTTCGATTTGTATCTGAAACTGAATATATATTATCACTAATTCCAACTCCATTTGTTTCTTCTTGTTCTCCAAATGCAACTGCATTTGTTTCTCGTAATTCTGATGTTCAAGCTTCCTTAACTCCATCTTGTATTTTAAAATAAATTCCTTTACTTTCATGTCAGTGTCTGATACAAACACACTGATCGAACCCAAAATAATGTCATCGAAAACATTCTTTCCTACCAAACTGTGGATAATATTTTTTTAATTTTTCGTTTCGTCAAATAAGCTTTTGCCTCAAATAAAATCAGATCAAGCAATTTATCTTTATTCAAGCAATCCAACTGCTCCTGAGTGTGACTAGAAAAAGAAGTCTACACTTTTGATTAAATTGTGAAAGCGCCTGTTGATTTCACCAAAGACTCGAAAAAAGTAAATTCGAAATAGTACTTGGGATATAAAATATATTGAAAACAAGAGGAATTTATTTCTTTTATAAATATATAAAAATTTTAATCAAAACTAATATATCCGAAGTACGAGTGCCACATTTCCTTTGTTACGAGTATAGTCTTGTACAAAAGTAAAAATGAAATCCGTGAAGCTAACAAGCTTTGAAAGTTTAATAAATTAATTTATTTCTCTAGAAAACAAGGCAAATATGTGAAAAATAATGTACAGTTTTTCAATCTAATACAAAAATCAATACTAAATTAAGAATATAAATATTATCACAAAACTGTTCCAAATGAATCAACAGTTTCAAGATGAAAGGCGGTGACGTCTTCAATAACCTGTTTAGTGTTATCGTATCAACTGTTCCTTGTTGAATCAATAAAGTTAATATTCCGGCTTTAGAATTCTGAAAAATGTCCAATAAAAGTCTTTGTCTAAGTATTTTGATAGAAAACACCTATACATTTGTTTTCCGAAGAAATTAATTAATAATTCCGAAACATACAAGCAAATTCAAATTGCAACTTCAGAAATACCTTTGAGCTCCGAAGGTATGAATTACTAATGAATTTAATCACAATAAAACGTTAGTTTCAAACGCAATTTTAGATTATGTGATGGGTCACGTGGTCACTTAGTTTGAACGGAGCATTAACAAGACAGGAAGGCTGTCACTTACGTCATTGATAAATTTGATTCTTCTGAACAAATCTTTAAGACTGAATAAAACCTTTGTTTACCTAGAACTGACATGTAAGCCAAGTATGACCAATGATTTTGACTCTAAGAAAGAAATGGAAAAATGTTGTTTAACAGTTCTCAATCAAGGTCCGAAACAAAGTCAGATAAAATTAAATTGTAGCAATGCTGATTATTTTCCAGGTCAAAACAGAACTGAACTTAATTTTCCGCAAAATAAAATCTAGTGAATAAAGTTATCATTACATTAACATGTAATGAAGAAAGAATAAAATGACAAATTTAAAACTAACACACAATTAATAAAATTACTTATACTTGACATAAATTGATCGATAAGCAAATTTGCAGCAGAAAAACACATATAAATATAACTAAATAGGATATTGAACGAAGTTAATTTTTATTATTTCTGATTATCGAACAGAAGAGAGCTAAAACAATTCTTTTAGTGTGCAGAGTTTATTTTCGCAATGTTTTTAGCAATAAACGCAAACATATGGACAAATACCATTTATATCTCACAGGCAATTCGGAAAGTATACATGCCATCAACAACTGGAAAATTATGGATTTGCTAAATGTGAGAAACATAAAAAAAAATTAATTTCATTTAACATTTAGGATATCGGGATAATAAAGAAGGGGTGCTACTGCTTTTGCAATGCTGATGGAATAGTTGAAATTTTGAGTAATTTACGTCCGTATATAGAATATAATGACTTTTTGGATGCTCGATAATGACTTAATTACTTTTATTATGCTCCACTTACAGTTGGCCTTATTTACAAAATAGAGTGTAAAGATCAAGAGCCG